>JZLH01S0272427.1:0-25953 GCA_001188425.1 Eucidaris tribuloides
GTTTGCCGATCATGGGGTTATACAAACTATGATAATCAGAAAAGCGTCATGTGAAGCCAATGACACATCACAAAAAATATATAGATACACGTCAACTTTCTTCTGTATAAATATTTTGTCAAAATGGCAAATAAAATTAGAGTAACTGATAACTGGAGAGGAGTACACTCATTAATAACCAGGGCAGTAAGTGAAATGAATGTTTGACAAGCTGACAAAGGTAGAAGGTATTCCAGCTGCACATAGAAATTAAGACAGAAACAAAGAAACAAAGCTATCTCAATTTTAGATGACAAATGTAATTTTTGCTGTTGTGCCTGGTGGGGGCTCCTGCCTCATTCCGCAAGATGATATTCAAAAACGGCATAGCGATTACGATAGCGCGTTTTTGTGTCGTGCAACTTAAGAACTACTAAACATTTGCTCTATTTTTTGTCATTTTGATGAATTGATTGATTGATTGATTGATTGATTGATTGATTGATTGATTGATTGATTGATTGATTGATCGATCGATCGACTGACCATCGTTTGATTTTTACAGCGCATATTGTCATAATACATGTATTATTTACACCGAAAAGTGAATTTAATGTCCGCTTTTTGACTCCTAGAACGATATCTCCGGCATTTTCTCCGGGATTTTCTCCGGGATTTTTCTTTCCGTTTCGTTACGGTCATTCAGTCTCCAGTTGTAATTGCAATAATATGTATAGAAGTGTTTCTTTTTCGTGAATGCAAGCTCCATTCGTACGATGAAATAAAATTGATAACGTACCATTTCTTTGCCTCGTTCTAGTCTTCGCTCGTACGATGACCGCTACCTGGGCGTGATCCTGATGAAGAACAGTGACACCGTCACCGCGGTCTTTACGGACGCCAACTCCAGGAATGTCATGGAAAGCCAAAGTGTCATAGTTCACCTGGAAACCGGCGACGCGCTCTGGTTGAGGCTGGGGCCGTCCGAACGATTCGGCCTCCATAGTGACCTCTACAAATACGTCACCTTCAGTGGTTTCATGATCTACAGTGGGTACTGATTGATATTGCGTTAGATTGGGAAATCTTTGAAGACTATCAACGAGAAGAAATTCATGTTATTATTGTAATCAGTGCGAATATGAACAGAGTAATAAATTGACATTTCGTGCTTCGTACATCACACATTTATAAATTATTATCTGGTGAAGATGTATACTTCAGTAAGCCCACAGTTTCATAGCAAGCCTTAACAAATGCCTTCAAGTAATATGGATCATTTGGCGATCATAAATTTGATCCATAAGTTGCGATTTCCCCACATTTCTGTTGACATTGGGCCAAATGGAAAGAGAGTGGAAAAACAGACATGTGCGAACATTACTCTCAGCACCAGCCAATATGAAAATACTGATTTTTAAACAAACTTTTGGTTGAAATTGCCAAAATTTTCTTCGAAAACACCTCCGTCACGCTGAAGACAATAATCTGTATAAATCTTAAATATACCAATGACGTGTTTACTTATAGGTCCCAGAAACTAGAGCTGTGATCAGAGAGCACAATACCTATGTCATAGTGACCATTTTCTCTCCCCGCGTAACTAGCGTAAATCAAGGAGTTACTCTACGGCCTGAAGCCGTGTGAGGGCGGTAGACCACTTTCAGAATCGGACGACGACCGAAACATAAACGACGTGCACTGATCTATTGTGTTGTAATTTTCTCTTTATGTTTTGTTTGACATTAACTTTGATACGTAAATTATGACCTTGAAAATTGAACTTAATGTGTAGCATTTTCTTGTTTGAAACATGTAAAAACAAATCATGGGGCTAGATGTAAAACTGTGCCTATGAGATTGTTAAAGTGATACGCTAACATTGTGGAGCTCCAATTTAGAAAAATTGTCAAACTTTGATATCTAAGCTAATGTACATAGTAGTGTTCAAATGGACAAATAAATACCCTAGAATACAAAAAGTTTGGAAAGTTATGCTGCCAATGGCAAGGTATGCATGAATAAACAATTTCTACTCCGGTGGATGATAAAATAGCCTAGATCTGCACACAGTAAGTCTATGGGAGGAACTGGGCAGGTGAATCCGATCAGTTTTAATGCTTGTATATAGATTTTCACTTTTTTAAAGCACTAAATCATCATTTTGAAATACAATTTTTTTCAGGACTTCATTTTTAGACCTTATCGAAGACACTTGGAGCTTGGAGGATTATGTAGCTCACATTTTTTAACTGTGGTAAATGTTAGCCAGTGGCTTTAAAAGCAGACAGACAATAACGATCACAATCCCTCATATAGCTGTCATCTGTCTAAGGATATGTACAAAGGAATCCTTCAGGTGACGTGGTGTCGCTGATGTTTAAAGTCCTCGACGCCGCCAACTTCATAGAAAAACTGAACATAAAATGTTATATCTGATAAAATGTCGGGAATTTCTGACTTCTTTCCCCGTTGAACAAAATAATTTTTCCCCATAACAGGAAGCAATGAAACAAATACAGTGAGAAAATATGTTTGCAAGCTGGAGAAATATTGGATATCATGCCATTCTTTTTTGTCAATGTTGACACTTTTCTGATCTATTCCGACAAGGGATTTGAAATAATTATGATCTAATTCTTCTGATTAACTTTGTCAAAAAAAAAAGGCGTTCGCAGTTGAGTAGTTTTCTTGAATATTTCATGTTTCTTCATATTAGTTTTGGTCGTCCGAGTATTATGTGCTCATTCATTTTTTTTTTTTTTTGCGATTGGGTCAAACGACAAGTTATTGTTATTATAAAGCACCAAATCCTTTGGAATTGCAGTCAAATAGCATTTGTCTGCTCATCTACAAGGAACATCCAGCTAGCGTATACACCACATATTTTCGAGTGGCGGCATTGTTCAGAGCATCGTTGCTTGCACACAACGATCCTTCCATATACATGTACACACTACGGTCCAGTTTTGCACCGCATATTATTTCTTTTATTTGATAAAGAATAAACATAGATGGAAATTTTGGTTCAGCTTTCACTAATGTTCAAAAGTTTATTTCATGGCTATTTGCTCATTTCTTGGATACGTATTTCAACACATTTTGTCCTCTCTTTGTATAAATGACTGTTTGTTTCACTGGGAATTTGATAAAAAGGCAATAAACATACAGGTACTGTATTAGCTTCTGATTTTTCTGTTTGCTTCTTACGTGGCAGTGGTAAATTCCAATTGTTAACCTGCTAGTAACAGCCGGGATTTTCAAGGTATATTGCTGCAATGATTATTCATTTTATAAATCTTATGATCATTTCTATGAACATCACACCATGTGTCGTCTAATTCCACTTGTTAAAGTGCGGTGACTTAATTGGGAGAAGTAAAGCAATACCTCGATAACCAACTGAGTTGGAAAATAAATCAACATGTACACTAAGTAGAGTCTATATCCATTCTGAAAGGGACATGTGTCTTGAATATCATTACTTGAGCAGAAACAAGCTTTCACTTATCAGTATTGAATTGAGGTACCCTCCCTACTCAAAAGTATTGCAACATATACTATAACGCATGCATTTTGAGTTGAAGGGGTCTTTCTATTATGATGTCCTGTTGAAGTTTATCATTGGAAAATAACATATTATTCGAAAAGAAATCATTGAATACTTTTTTTCCATTTCTTTCTTCTCCAAGGCGGAGAGATTATCAAATGCAGGTGCACCCACGGCAGAGGGGCTATTTGTGACCTGTCACCACGATACCCTGATAAAGTCGCACATCTTATGAAACATAAATAACATAAATACATGTATAGAAATAAAAAAAAAATTGAGTTAAAAATGTAAATATTCAAACTTTTTCGACATGTGGAGGTCATAGAACTTTTGATTTTTGAGGACACTTTACTTTCATACTTTATATCAAAGTTACGATATTTGGCACTTTCCTTACTTTGGGGTTGTGCGACCTTATCAGGGTATTGTGGTGACAGGTCACATTTTTTGCTTCCCGATAGGGGTGGGGAGTTAATTCACACGAGCATCGTAATTCGGTTTCATACTTCCCGTAAAACGGTTTGGATAGTTTGGAAAGACTACCAGCAAAGAAAAAATGCCAATATGTTCCTCTAAAGCGGTCTCAGAAAGAAGACCACGCCCAACGAAGAAAAAGTTTCATGTCTTCATAAACAGTGATAAGGAGGATACGACCCATAATTTAGACAGGACCTCTTTAAAGGCAAGGTTCACCCTGACGACAATTTGGTTTTAATAAAAGCAGAACAATGAGAGAAACATATCAAAGAAAGTTTGGCAAAAATCCACCAGAGAATAACAGAGTTATGAAGTTTCAAAGTTTTAGTTTTGTGACGTCACATGCGAGCAGCTCCCCATATGTCATGTAGTATAAATTCCATAAAGTACCGTTTTCTCAGAAATTTGAAAATGAATTTACCTGTGCTTTCAATATATTATCAGAAACATTATTTCATACAGGCTTCTATGAAAAAAAAAACACATTCAATTATCATGAACCATTAAAAACTGGCGATTATGGAATTTATATTACATGACATATGGGGAGCTGCTCGCATGTGACGTCACAAAACTAAAACTTCGAAACTTCATAACTCTGTTATTCTTTGATGGATTTTCGCCAAACTTTCATTAATATGTTTCTCTCATTTTTCTGCTTTTAATAAACTCAACTTGACGTCAGGGTGAACCTTGCCTTTAAGTTATAATTTATTATTCTTTCTCATTTCTAAAGGCGGTTTACTATTCCAAACATCCTAACATTTACTGTCATGCATGTGACTTTTCAGGACTTTGGATATAATGATGTGGAGAGAATGCCATTATCTTTAATTAGTAGCCGTATCCTCGTTATGACTGTCTTATGAAGATATGAAAAACTATCTTCTTCGCTGGTCGTGGTCTTCTTTCCGAGATCGCTTCAGAGGAACATATTGACATTTTTTGTTTGTTGGAAGTATTCCCAAACCATCAAAACCGTTTCACGGGAAATATGAAACCGAATTACGATCCTATAGTGTGAATTAACACCCCACTTCTATAGGGAGGCGAAAAAGTTTAATTTTAATGTTCCAGCCCCTCTGCCGTGGGTGCACCTTTTTGATAATCTCTCCGTCTTGAAGAGAAAAGGGGAAATAATATTCATTGATTTCTTTCCAAATAATTTATTTTCCAATAATAAACTTAGTTAAGGCGCAAGACCCCTTCAACTCAAAATGCATGTATAGTGTACGTTGCAATACTTTTGAGTAGGGTGTATGTTTAAGTATGAGGTTACATTGTGGGCGTATTTCGGCATGGTGGGGGTATACCCCCAGAATGAAACATATTAAAATGGTTTAAAACAACACAGTGGGCGTGCGAAAGTAAACCGTGTTTTTTTTTTTTACTCCCATAATGATGTGGTGTGTCTTTTGTGTGTTGTGTGTCTATTAGTATGTGCGGCGCGTGCAGGAGGACATTGGGTGTATGTTTAAGTATGAGGTTACAATTGTGGGCGTATTTCGGCATTGTGGGGGTTCAAATCATACACTCGCAATGTGTTTTTATACCTATTATGGAACACCCCACACTGCACATACAGGACACCCACCACAATGTAGCTCTTGTCGGTATGTGTGTGTGTTGTGTGTGTGTGTGTGTGTGTGTGTGTGTGTGTGTGTGTGTGTGTGTGTGTGTGTGTGTGTGTGTGTGTGTGTGTGTGTGTGTGTGTGTGTGTGTGTGTGTGTGTGTGTGGACGGGGGGGGGGTAAGCAGTGGGTACAAGAATAGTGCCTACTACGTAAATGACCAATGAAGTGGGATTTAGGGGAGAGATTATAAAGAAAAGGTTTGTGTTACTTTTGAACACTGGGTGAAAAATCCTGCTAAGAAAGTATATAAATTGGGTTTTATGTGTGATTGATGGACTTGTAACTACACACCAAAACACAAACAATACCACCAACACAAACACATACCAAAACACACATGCACACCCACATTACACACCTGCACATAAATGCATGCACAAACACATACAAACACACACGCACATATACGCGCACACATGTAATTTAAATGAGTTTCACATAATGTACTTGGAATTGTAATTTATCTGAGCAAGAACACAAATCAATAAAAACACAAAATACTTTCATTCTTTCATGCAACTGGCAAAATAAGCTGCCACTTCATAGTTTTAATAGTGCATAAACGTCTCAACTGTCCAAGAACAGAATATCTTAAAAACATATACATGTCAATATCAACATCGTGTAATTACAGATACTGATACCTGATTGGTTAAAAAGTAGTCACACAAGAAGTTGCCTTTATTGAACCTTACAGAGAATTATACCAATCAGGCTGAGCATATTAGTTGACAGTGATGTCACGCAGACAGGAAACTGATGCAAGATTTCACATAAGCTGCTTTACGTACATGTACATGCTGACTGGATCACAAGTCTAGCATGGGACACTTGGACAGCTTTTATTCAACAGTAACAGTGGACACAACATCATTGTATGGCCACAACACAGCAATACTTTAAATTCAACTATTAGACGTATAATCAGTAAGATTTGTACATTCATTATCCAATTACGATTCTATCCTGGCACACGAGTAACTAATTCTGTTCTCATCGTGGAGGTCTACCTCCATGGTTCTCAGGCCAGATAAGCAACTGGGGTTTAACGACATGTTGAGTATTGAATATTTTGCAAGATTCGAGGATAAAGTTACAACTAAGAAAATTCAAAATCTATGCAAAAGTAGCATATAAGTGTGTGTGTGTGTGTGTGTGTGTGTGTGTGTGTGTGTGTGTGTGTGTGTGTGTGTGTGTGTGTGTGTGTGTGTGTGTGTGTGTGTGTGTGTGTGTGTGTGTGTGTGTGTGTGTGTGTGTGTGTGTGTGTGTGTGTGTGTGTGTCTCTCTCTCTGTGTGCCACAATATTGCCTTTGATAAAATAATGTATTTCCTGTGCACAGTTAGAAAACTTCCATAATTTTCTGTGGGTGATTTGCAACTTAAAAACTCACCAGCATTTGTATACTTTTGCCAAATATTTTGTGATTAGAGCTAGCCAAATTGTGAAGCTCTACTTTACGAAGTAGTGAAGCTGGATAACAGGTGTTATGTATTTCTTCTAACTTTACTTTATGAATACCCCTTTACTGGGTGGACAGAGTTAGGTATCTCCCTCCAAAAATAAACCTAAGCTACTTTGCACACAATCATTCTGAAATATGGCCATAATGGCCTAAAACTAAATTGCCAGGGCTTAGGATCAGGCTTTGACCAAAAAGATGGCATCCCCGACGTACTCATGACTATGGCTATGACTGCTGTCTGGTTGAACGAAGTCTAAAAACAAATACATGTATATGGAAAGGTGAATACATTCACACCTGAAGTAGTGTATGCAGAGTATAAACAAGCCATGGTTTCTGGAAGGATTTCTGATAAATTTCTCTCCATGAAGATCAACTGTCGCTCTTCATAGAGTAAATTGTTTGGGTTTCCAAAGGTGAGGCGCTTTGGGGAAATTGAATCTTGAAGATTTTAAAAATACATACAAGATTACTGAAACCATTTCACTCTCCATCCAGCCTGTATTCACACAATACATATATATTTTTTATTTCTCACGATTATCACATATGCAGCATAAATATATATCTGCATGGTTACATATACATCTGTTTATATATAGATAGATATATATAGAAGAATAGAGCTTAGGCTTCATGTCATCGCATAAATCTTGAGTAAAACTTCTATACAGAAACGCATACTGAACTTATTTTCAGGTTTTCTGAAATGCGTCGTAAAAATACACATCTCTTCTTGACAACACACACTTCATATCAACCTGATCAGAAGGTAGACTTGTATTTCTCACTACTGCTAGCATTATTGCTACAATGATCACACTTTTCACTAGTCCTATACAGTTCCATACACTCCAATGCTACGCTTAAAAGAATACACACCCTCAGCTGTGGCATGCAAAGGAAAACAAAAGTCTCAAAGATTCACTCCAACATAATACATGTATGTCAACAAAACTGGGGAGGGGTAGAAAGAAGACAGGGTTCCTACTTGATCATTTTGTTTTGATTTTTTTTTTTTGGTCTGGGTTTTCCTGTATTTTACACATCTTTTGCAAAGAAGTTTCTGCAATTGTACTCTTTAAGCATAAATTTGACAATCTTGAGGTATGGAGGGGTGAATCGCCAATAAACCCCATCGTCAATCCAGTACCCCACTTTAACCCTGTCCCCTTTTGACCCCTCCTATTTTGCACATAATGTACATGTATGTTGGTTTCATGCAACATGCCTTTTTCATAGCAACACAAATACAATGAATAAGTTTGCACGTGAGAAATTTTCATAGTACAGGGATGCCAATTAATTCGAATCTATGAGAGAACTAGATATTTGCCTATAATGAGGTACTTTGTACACAAAAATTTTGAATATAAATTGTCATTCTTGAATTGTAGTTTTTGCTAAAAAAAAAAACCTGTACATAGCAATCTATGCGTTTAAAGTCCACACTCACATTTCTTTTGCTTAGAGTCAAACTTGATTCACATTTAAGTAGGTTATGACCTTACAGACAAGTACTATAATTCTCATCTGGTTATCTACAGCAAAGCTTAATGCAGAATACCTGATTATAGGAGACAATGAGATAGATACTAGCACCAGAGAATACAGATTCAAAGTCAGTACTGCAGACTCTTTTGTGTGAGGACAAAATATTGAAGGATCACGGAGCCTCTGACATCAACTTTTAGCTGACTTAATTCAATAGACCCAACCAAACATAGCTACATTTTGTGCAGAGCAGGAGCAAACAATAAGTTAACCCATTCATTGGAAACAAGGAGAGAGTCAATAGTTCATCAGCCAAGAAGTACATGAGTCGAGTGTACCATATACACCAACTATGTAGTGTATCCACATCTATATTGTACATCCAAAAATGCTTTGTGCTGTGCAATTTGTGTGAAACCTTGCTTGTTATTATTATTTTTGTTACAATGTGTCATTCAGGGGTATAAGTAGTTATCCAGCTGGTTTCCTTTTGCAGCATAAATGTTAAACTAGTTACGTCAAATAACTACTATCGTACTTAAATTATGACAAAATGGCAGTTTTGTGACATGTGACTGTGGTATGTATGTCTAGTCTAAAAATCTGCCTACTGTCATTTTAATTGTGCAAATTAAAAAATTAGAATGAAGAGAGAGAATTAGGTGCGCTCACTAAATTTAAATTGCTACCCATACTCTCAACACCCTCCCTAAAATACACATTGCCTCATATTTTAGACAATAAGGTAAATAAATATTTAGAATGGTGACCCCTGCTTAATCTAAGGGCAGGACCTATCAACCTTTGACTTAATTTGGTTGACCCCACTAATTCCATCCACGAGTTCCAAATTCAGGGATTATGGTCTATGCATTTGGTTTCACTGCTCAGGTTTGCTTAATTCCTCTAAACATTTGCTTTATAGAATCATTAGGGTAAAACAGTGTTTGCATACAAGATTATTGCAATCTCTACCTAAAAACATATAAGGTAGAGGGGATGATTTTAAATAAAATAGCAGCGATTAGCACACTCAAAAAACTACATCATTGGCAGGATTTTATGCAATACCATCGCAAAGACAAGAATTAACTCTAATACTTTTCATCAAAAAGCTCATCCGAAAATTGAATTGCACATGTTAAATCATAGCTTCCTTCATTGCCACATATTTGGGAAAACATTCTAACCTCACAAATGTTTGTAGGCAGCAAATCCTGGCACCTTGGTAAAGACAAAAATAGTAATTACATTTATTATAATAATAAAAACATATTTTCAAAAATTACGATTTTACACCATAGAAAAAATTGCTAAGCACCATACAGAGTTGAGAGAAAGTACTGGAATTCCCCAATTCTCGTATATTACAGTATACCACAACCCAACAATTCAGCACTTCCACTGCTTTTTCCAGGCTTTACATGCAGAAAAGTGAGCCTCCAAAAGCATGCTGCTACAGAGAGTATACTGAACCCTACACTACCAAGACTGAAGAGCAAACAGTTAACCCGTTGGCTACGGGAACCGGATGTGCCCAGTGTTAACTCTATGGGATTTTCACAATCTCGGAGGCAACGGGTTAAATTTGTGTCTTGATTAAAATATAATTTGCCACTTTGATTTGCCAATATGTCGCATTGAGTGCATGGTTAGGCTGGCTTTTGGGAGCCCTTGGGAGTCCCTGGGAGCCGTTGAGATCCCTGTGAGCCGTTGGGAGTCCCTGGGAGCCGCTGGGAGTCCCTAGGAGCCGTTGGGAGTCCCTGGGAGCCGTTGGGAGTCCCTGGGAGTCCCTGGGAGCCCCTGGGAGCCCTTGGGAGTCCCTGAGAGCCGTTGGGAGCCCTTGGAAGCCGTTGAGATCCCCTGGAAGCCCCCGGGAGCCCCTGGGAGCCGTCGGGAGTCCCTGGGAGCCGTCGGGAGTCCCTGGGAGCCCCTTGGGAGCCAGGGGTGCTGAGGGTGCTGCAGCACCCCGATTTTTGTTTTTTTTTGTTTTTTTGGAAGAGGGCATATTGGCATAGTACCCCAGAGAATTTTCCTCCAAATTTTTGTCAGCACACTGAAACATTTTTGTTCCCAAAATTCCTGATTTGGAAACTGATGACCTCTTTTCTTTTCTTTATTAATACTTATTTTGCTTTTTAAATGAATTTGATCCATAAGACACAAAGCAAGTACATGTACTGGCATCTTGGTACCCCAGGGGCCTCAATTAGTTTAGCACTTCTAAATGACATAATATCAGAAGAAACTCACATCTTAAAGGTACAGAAGTGCATCTGCTGGCAAACACACCAATGAGAAACTTACTTTCAGCATTATTACAACCTAACTATACATCACCATAACCAGACTTTCATAAATTAGCACTTCACTGCTTGGGCTGTAATAGTACACTTTACCCAAACAAGTGAATGCTCACTGGCTATGCACCATGTTCCAGAAATAAATGGTACATTGATATTTCAAAACATGTTATGTAAAAATATATAATACACACCATAAAATATCAATGGTTAGTTTGTCTAAGAAAGGAAGAACATAATATCTACTTAATAATCTTCATAATATCCTTAAAATATATACAGTACAGTTAATAAATGAACAAACACATGCACCATACGTACAAAACGAATGACTACTCTTCATTTTTTTTTTCTTGTTTTTTTATAATGAAGGATTAGATATATCATATATATAGAAGTTAACAATCTTTAATGTAGTATTTGCAATTTGACACACACAAACTGAATTATTTTCCAGTGATTGCTGAACAATTAATGTTTAAAGAATGCAGAAATGTCACAAAAGAAATATACTCCATTTCAACAAATGGTTACTTTCATGTTACTGTTTCATAAATCAGTTCTATGTATATTAACTACACTACAAATACACAAATACTAGCTCACAGCTGCATACATTCCTACAAAAAACAGGCAAGGTTGTGTCATCTCACACAACAGAATATATCTTGATTTGTTCTCATAAACTTGTATTTTGCCTCCCCCCCCCCAACCATTCGTCGGCGTCAAAAATATCGATTTTGAGATTTTTGCAGAAAATGAAACTAAAAGTCCTACTCTGTATTATGGTTAAATTTCTAGGCAGCAATTTATTTTATTTTCTGAGATATGAATGGATTTTAAAGGCGATGCCATATAAATTTTTGATAAAATGCGCAAATCCCATTGGAAACGTGTACTGTAGCACAGTAAACAACAACTGCGCGCACTTAATATGCAAATACGCAGTCAGCAAACGCGCGTATCTGCGCTGCATTGACTTTACACGTGAAAGAGAGATACGACGGTCTGCTTGATCGCGCGTATTGAAAATGCGGTCAGCGTTGTTGAATTCCCTATGGCTTTGGCGTTTTAGTACAGGGAAAATCTAAACCGCTCAAACCGAAATTACAAGCATGTAGCTCTTTTGCGATATTTTCTCTGATTCTTGGTTCTTTGTAAAAATAAAGATGTAAATGTTAAGCAATTGTCTTGGTCTTTCCTATCATGTATATTTCTAACAATAAAAATCTTGTAAGGCTTGGGACAAAAAGTGGCAATAACAGTAAACTTTGAAGTCGATTTTCTCTGAAATGAGTTCCGCACTGTCGTATCGCGATACGACGGTTCAGATGACCGCCGACAAATTTAGGAGGCTTAGTGCCTCTGTGCAATGTTTACAATACACACATGATCGCAATAACGATGAAAAAGAGATACTTCTGTAATGAATACCTGTTCACACACAGATTAACGTGTTCTTTCATACCATTTGTATATGAATTAAAAAAGCTTGCCTTCAAGTGTCGAACGTTTTTCACCAAATTTCACCATATTTTTAAGTCCCCGATTTCTGATCAAATATTCATATAAATACCCCTGGTCCCTAAGGAATCGCACGTGCTGAAACGCAACTTGGACTGTTTCGTGATAATGGCAAGCATTTTTTTGTCATAAATTTTTCCCCTTATTTCTGTTGTTATGCCAACATTGGGAACGATCGTAATTTTCCCCCCATTGACGTGATAAAAACGGGAGAGAGTCACTAATGTGTAGTTTTAGCTATAATGCTGAAAGTTACAGACAGATGGAGAAGAGAAGGAGGCAGGGGCGCATCAACATGGGCGCCGGGGGGGGGGGGCAGCGGGGGCCGCCGCCCCTAATTATTTTCAGAGTTAAAAGTAAAATTAAATAACGGGAATTGCACAGGAAAAAAATGGCTTCCGTCATCGTCGGCCCTGCCCACGCGCCTGTCGGATGCTGTTGTGGCTGGGGAAATGTGTGTGTGTTTTGTTTTGTTTTGTTGGGGTTTTGTTTTGGGGGGGGGGGGCGCAAATTTTCCCCGACGGGATTTCAGCCCCTCCCCCTAAGATTTTACCCTGGCATGCATGAAAAAAGGGAGAGGTGACCGTGGAGGGAGAGAAGGGGAAAAGAAGGCAAAATAAGAGAATCCATGTGTGGTTAATACATGTGGATGCATCGATTTACTTGTACTTTGGATCTCCAAATGGGAAGTGAAAAGTGGAGTAAGTGAAGGTAGGAGAATTACCAAATACTTTGGCCGATTGCCATCCATATAAACTCCAGATAATGGTTTCATTTTGTAGCCTCCCGATAAGTCGGCATTTTCGGGTGGGCTCGTACACCCCGCTGTTTGGCTGGGACGACACGCGAAGCAAGTCGAGTTCGATCACGTGTTCGTCAAACAAGGGGAGGGACTTCGTCAAGAAAACAGCACGTTTCTCTGCCACGATAACGGGGTAATTACTTCATCAGCTTCAAGTAAGCTTGGGATCGACATTAACTGTGGTAATAATTGTGCAATTTTTTTGGAGTCCCTGAATACCTGACTCTCATTTACAAATTCAAATTCAGACGGCGTTGATCCATTTATTCGATAGAGGGGGGGGGGGGGGGGGCAAATCGTACAAAAAATTCAATTCGTAATTTAAATTGGGTATGTTTTGGTAGTATTTATGCTTTATTGTGTTGTAGGCGACTTGCCTGCCTTTTTAAACATTTTCTTGGCCATTGCGATTTAAATGAATTTTTTCCAAGTTGTCAAAATTATAGAGAGGGCAAAACAATATGTTTGCCCCCGCCCTTCCCATATTTTAACTAGGGGATAGGCGACTGCCCCCCCCCCCCTCCAAGATCGACGCAATCCTTACTCAAACATGTTAGATGTGTTCAATAGAGAAGCAGTATATGTAATAATGCAGGAACAACTAATCTACTGTTTTGGCCGAATCATGGGGTTATACAAACTATGATAATCAGAAAAGCGTCATGTGAAGCCAATGACACATCACAAAAAATATATAATACACGTCAACTTTCTTCTTATAAATATTCTTGTCAAAATGGCAAATAAAATTAGAGTAACTGCTATCTGGAGAGGAGTAACTCATTAAAATAACGCAGAGGCAGTAATGAAAAGAAATGTTACAGCTGACAAAGTAACGGTATTCAGCTTTTGGCACATAAGAAATTAAGATCAGAAACAAAGAAACAAAGCTATCTCAATTAATGACAAATGTAATTTTGCTGTTGTGCCTGGTGGGGGCTCCTGCCTCATTCCGCAAGAGATATCAAAAACGGCATAAGGGCGATTACGATAGCGCGTTTTGTGTCGTGCAACTTAAAAGAACTACTAAACATTTGCTCTATTTTTTGTCATTCTTGATGAATTGCATTGATTGATATGATTGATTGATCTGATTGATTGATTGATGATTGATTGATTGATTGATCGATCGATCGACTGACGATCGTTTTGATTTTACATGCGCATATTGTCATAAACATTATTATTTACACGGACAATACGAAAAGTGATTTAATGTCTCGCTTTTTGACTCCTAGAAACGATATCTCCGGCATTTTCTCCGGATTTTCTCCGGATTTTTCTTATCCGTTTCGTTCGGTCATTCGTCTCCCGCTTGTAGATTGCAATAATGATGTATAGAAGTGTTCTTTTTCGTGAATGCACAGCTCTCATTGCCGTACGATGAAATAAAATTGATACGTAACAATTTCTTTGCCTCGTCTAGCTCTTCGCTCGTACGATGACGCTACTGTGCGTGATCCTGATGAAGAAACATGACATTACAACCGTCCCGCGGTCTTACGGACCGCCCAACGTCCAAGGAATGTCAATGGAAAGCCAAAGTGTTACATAGTCACTACTGAAACCGGCGACGCGCTCTGGTTGAGGGCCTGGGCCGTCCGAACGATTCGGCCTCACATCGTGACCTCTACAAATACTCACCTTCAAGTGGTTTCATGATCTAGAGTGGGTACGATTGATATTGCGTAGATTGGGGAAATCTTTGAAGACTATCACGAGAAGAATTTCATGTTTATTATTGTAATCAGTGGCGAAATATGAACAGAGTAATAAAATTGACATTTCGTGCTTCGTACATCACACATTTATAAATTATTATCTGGTGAAACGAATGTATACTTCAGTAAGCCCACAGTATTTCATAGCAAGCCTTAACAATGCCTTCAACGTAATATGGATCATTTGGCGATCATAAATTTGATCCATAGTGTGCGATTTCCCACATTTCTTGTGACATTGGCCAAACTGGAAAGAGAGTGGAAAAACCAGACATGTGGCGAACATTACTCTCAGCCCAGCCAATATGAAAATAACTGATTTTAAACAACTTTGGTTGCAATGCCAATAATTTTCTTCGAAAACACCTCCGTCACGCTGAAGACAATAATCGTATAAATCTTAAATATACCAATGACGGTTTACTTATAGGTCCCCAGAAACCTAGAGCTGTGATCAGAGACACAATACTAATGTCATAGTGACCATTTCTCTCCCCCCGCGTAACTAGCGTAAATCAAGGAAGTTACTCTACGGCCTGAAGCCGTCGTGAGGGGCGGTAGACCACTTCAGAATCGGACGAACGACCGAAACCTAAACGACGTGCACTGATCTATTTGGTTGTAATTTTCTCTTTAATGTTTTGTTTGACATTAACTTTGATACGTAAATTATGAACTGAAAATTGAACTTAATGTGTAGCATTTTCTGATGTTTGAAACATGTAAAAAAACAAATCATGGGGACTAGATGTAAACTGTGGCCTATGAAGATTTGTTAAAGTGACTACCTAACACATTGATGGACTCCAATTTAGACCAGAATTGTCAAACTTTGATATCTCTAAGCTAATGGTACATAGTGTGTTCAAATGGAACAAATAAATACCTAGACATACAAAAGTTTGGAAAGTTATGCCTGCCAATGGGCAAGAGTAAGGCATGAATAACACAATTTTACTCCGGTGGATGATAAAGCCTAGATCTCAACAGTAAGTCTATGGGAGGAACTGGCGGCGTGAATGCCGATCAGTTTTAATGCTTGTATATAGATTTTTCACCTTTTTAAAAAGCACTAATCAATCATTTTGAAATACACGATTTTTTTCAGGACTTCATTTTAGACCTTATCGATAACACTTGAGCTTGAGGAATATGTAGCTCACATTTTTTTAACTGTGGTAATGTTAGCCAGTGGCTTAAAGCAGACAGACAATAACGATCACAATCCTCATATAGCTGTCATGCTGTCTAGGATATGTACAAAGGAATCCTTCAGGTGACGTGGTGTCGCTGATGTTTAAAAGTCCTACGACGGTCCGCAATTCATAGAAAACTGAACATAAAATGTTTAGTCTGATAAAAGTCGGGATTCTGACTTCTTTCCCCGTTGAAACAAAATAATTTTTCCCCATCCACAGGAGCAATGAAACAAATACAGTGAGAAATATGTTTGCAAGCTGGAGAAATATTGGAATATCATGCCATTTTTTTTGTCAATGATTGGAACACTTTTCTGATCTATTCCGACAAGGGATTTGATATAATATGATCCTAATTCTTCTGAATTAACTTTGTCAAAAAAAAGGCGTTCGCAGTTGGTAGTTTTCTGAATATTCATGTTCTCTTCATATTAGTTTTGGTCGCCGAGTATTATTGCTCATGTCTATTTTTTTTTTTTTGTGCGATGGGTCAAACGACAAGTTATTGTTATTATAAAGCACAAAATCCTTTTGGAATTGCAGTCAAATAGCATTTGTCTGCTCATCTACAAGGAAACATCCAGCTAGCCGTATACACCACATATTTCGAGTGGCGGCATTGTTCAGACATCGTTGCTTGCACACAACGCATCTTCCCATATACATGTACACACTACGGTCCAGTTTTGCATGCCGCATATTATTTCTTTATTTGATAAGATAAACATAGATGGAAATTTTGGTTTTTCAGCCTTTCACTAATGTTCAAAAGTTTATTCATGGCTATTTGCTGCATTTCTTGATACGTTATTTCAACACATTTGTCTGCTCTCTTTGTATAAAATGACTGTTTGTTCAACTTGGAATTTGATAAAAAGGCAATCAAACATAACAGGTACTGTCATTACTTCTGACTTTTTCTGTTTGCTTCTTACGTGGCAGTGTAAATTCCAAATTGTTAACACTGCTAGTAACAGCCGGAAATTTTTCAAGGTATATTGCTGCAGATGATTTTCATTTTATAAACTTATGATCATTTCCTATGAACATCACACCATGTGTCGTTAATTCCACTTGTTTAAAGTGCGTGTGACTTAAATTGTGAGAACTAAAGCAATCACCTCGGATAACCACTGAGTTGAAAATAAATCAAACATGTCATAAGTAGATGTCTATATACCATTCTGAAAGTGGACATGTGTCTTGAATATCATTACTTGAGCAGAAACAAAGCTTTCACTTATCAGTATTGAATTGAGTAGCCCTCCCTAACTCAAAAGTATTGCAACATATACTCAAAACGCAATAGCATTTTGAGTTTGAAGGGGTCTTTCTATTATGATGTCCTGTTGAAGTTTATCATTGAAAATAACATATTATTGAAAAGAAATCATGAATACTTTTTTCCATTTCTTTTCTCTCCCAAGGCGGAGAGATTAATCAAATGCAGGTGCAACACCCACGGCAGAGGCTATTTGTGACACTGTGCACCACGATACCCTGATAAAGTTCGCACATCTTATGAAACATAAAATAACATAAATACAATGTATAGAAATAAAAAAAAAAATGAGTTAAAAATGTAAATATTCAACTTTTTCGACATGTGAGGTCATAGAACTTTTTGATCTTTTGAGGACAACTTTACTTTCATATTTATATCAATTACGATATTTGGCACTTTCCCTTACTATTGGGGTTGTGCGACTTACAGGTATTGTGGTGACAGGTCCATTTTTTGGGCTTCCCGATAGGGTGGGAGTTAATTCACACGAGGCATCGTCAAATTCGGTTCATACTTCCGTAAAACGTTTTGGATAGTTTGGAAAGACTACAGCAAAGAAAAAATGCCAATATGTTCCTCAAAGCGGTCTCAGAAAGAAGACCACCCCAACGAACGAACAAGTTTCATGGTCTCATAAACAGTCGATAAGGAGGATACGACATAATTGTAGACAGGAACCTCTTTAAAGGCAAGGTTCATCCTGACGACAATTTGGTTTAATAAAAGCAGAACATGAAGAAAATATCAAAGAAAGTTTGGGCAAAAATCCACCAGAGAATAACAGAGTTATGAAGTTTCAAAGTTAGTTTTGTGACGTCACATGCGAGGCAGATCCCCTATGTCATTAGTATAAATCCATAAAGTACCGTTTTACTCAGAAAATTTGAAAATGAATTTACCTGTGTTTCAATATATTATCAGACAACATTATTCATACAGGCTTCTATGAAAAAAAAACACTTCAATTATCATGAACCATTAAAAACTGGCCGATTAATGAATTCTATATTACATGGACATATGGGGAGCTTCTGCGCATGTGACGTCCAAAACTAAAAACTTCGAAAACTTCAATAACTCTGTTATTCTTTGATGGATTTCGCCAAACTTTCTATTAATATGTTTCTCGTCATTTTTCGGCTTTTAATAAACTCAACTTGACCGTCAGGGTTAACCTTGCCTTTAAGTTATAATTTATTATTCTTTCTCATTTCTAAAGGCGGTTTACTATTCCAAACTCCTAACATTTACTGTCATGGCATGTGACTTTTCAGGACTTTGGATATAATGATGTGGAGAGAATGCCATTATCTTTATTAGTAGCCGTATCCTCGTTTGACTGTCTTCTGAAGATATGAAAAACTATCTTCTTCGTGGTCGTGGTCTTCTTTCCGAGATCGCTTCAGAGGAACATATTGACATTTTTTGTTTGTTGGAAGTAATTCCCAAACCATCAAAAACCGTTTCAGCGGAAATATGAAACGAATTACGATCCTATAGTTAATTAACAACCCCACTTCTATAGGGGAGGCGAAAAAGTTTAATTTAATGTTCCAGCCCCTCTGCCGTGGTGCATCCTTATTTGAACTAATCTCTCCGTCTTGAAGAGAAACAGGGAAATAATATTCATCGATTTCTTTCCAAATAATTTAATTTTCCAAATAATAAAATTAGTTAAGGCGCAAGACCCCCTTCAAACGTCAAAATTGCATGTATACGTGTACGTGCAATACTTTTGAGTAGGGTGTAGTTTAAGATGAATGAGGTTACATTGTGGCGTATTCGGCATGGTGGGTAATACCCCCAGAATGAAACATATAAAATGGTTAAAACAACACAGTGGCGTGCGAAAGTAAACCGTGTTTTTTTTTTTTTACCCACTCCCATAAATGATGTGGTGTGTCTTTTGTGTGTTTGTGTGTCTATTAGTATGTGCGGCGCGTGCAGGAGTACATTGTGGGTGTATGTTGTAAGTATGAGGTTACAATTGTGGGCGTATTTCGGCATTGTGGGTTCGAAATCATACACTCGCAATGTGTTTTTATAACCTAATGTTATGGAACACCCCACACTGCAGCATACAGGACACCCCACAATGTAGCTCTTGTCGGTATGTGTGTGTTGTGTGTGTGTGTGTGTGTGTGTGTGTGTGTGTGTGTGTGTGTGTTGTGTTGTGTGTGTGTGTGTGGTGTGTGTGTGTCGTGTGTGTGGTGTGTGTGTGTTGTGTGTGTGTGTGTGTGTGTGTGAAGGGGGGGGGCTAGCAGTGGGTACAAGAATAAGTGCATACCTACGTAAATGACGCAATGAAGTGGGATTTAGGGGAGAAGATTATAAGAAAGGTTTTGTTACTTTGACACTAGTGAAAATCCTGCTAAGAAAGTATATAAATTGGGTTTTAATGTGTGATTGATGGACTTGTAACTACACACGACTGTCTGAGAGTGGCCAAACACAACATACACCAACACAAACACATCCAAAACACACATGCACACCCACATTACACACCTGCACATAAATCATGCACAAACCAATAGCAAACACACCACGCACATATACGCGCACACATGTAATTTAAATGAGTTTCAACGATAATGTACTTGGAATTGTAATTTATCTGAGCAAGACACAATTCAATAAAAACAATCAAACATACTTTCATTCTTTCATCAACTGGCAAAATAAGTCTGGCCACTTCATAGTTTTAATAGTGCATAAACGTCTCAACTGTCCAAGACACAGAATATCTTAAACATATAACATGTCAATATCAACAATCGTGTTAATTACAGATAACTGCTACCTGATTGGTTAAAAGTAGTCACACAGAAGTTGCGCTTTATTGAACCACCTTAACAGAGAATTATACCATCAGGCTGGAAGCATATTAGTTGACAAGTGATGTCACAGCAGACAGGAACTGATGCAAGATTCACATAAGCTGCTTTACGTACAGTACATGCTGACTGAATCACAAGTCTAGGCATGGGACACTTGGACAGCTTTATTCAACCAGTAACAGTGGACACAACATCATTGTATGGCCACAACACAGCAATAATTTTAAATTTCACTCATTAGACGTATAATCGTAAAGATTTGTTACATCATTAATCCAATTACGATTCTAATCCTGCACACGAGTAACTAATTCTGTTCTCATCGTGGAGGTCTACCTCCATGGGTCTCAGGCAGATAAGCAACTGGGGTTAACGAGACATGTTGAGTATTGAATATTTTGCAAGAATTCGAGATAAAGTTACAACTAAGAAAATTCAAATCTATGCAAAGTAGCAATATAATTGTGTGTGTGTGTGCTGTGTGGTGTGTTGGTGTGTGTCTGTGTGTGTGTGTGTGTGTTGTTGTGTGCGTAGTGTGTGTGTGTGGTGTGTGTGTGTGTGGTGTGTGTGTGTGTGTGTGTGTGTGGTGTGGTGTGTTGTGGTGTGTCTCTCCTCTCTGTGTGCCACACATATTGGCCTTGATAAGAATATGTATTTCCTGTCACAGTTAGAAACTTCCTAATTTTCTGATGGGTGATTGCAACTTAAAAACTCACCAGCAT
Source organism: Eucidaris tribuloides (assembly GCA_001188425.1). Classification (NCBI taxonomy): domain Eukaryota; kingdom Metazoa; phylum Echinodermata; class Echinoidea; order Cidaroida; family Cidaridae; genus Eucidaris; species Eucidaris tribuloides. The sequence continues at coordinate 20,996 of JZLH01S0272427.1, forward strand.
TTGTATAACTTTTGCCAAATATATTTGTGATTAGAGCTTAGCCCAAATTGTGAGCTCTACTTATACGAAGTAGTGAAGCTGGATAAGCAGTGTTAATGTTTCTTCTAACTTTACTTTATGAATACCCTTATACTGGTGGACAGAGTTAGGTATCTCCTCCAAAAAATAAACCTAAGCTACTTTGCACACAATCATTCTGAAATATGGCCATATGGGCCCTAAAACTAAATTGCCAGGGCTTAGGATCAGGCTTGACGCAAAAAGATGGCATCCCCGACGTACTCATCGACTATGGCTATGACTGCTGTCTGTTGAACGAAGTCTAAAAACAAATACATGTATATGGAAAGTGAATGACTATTCAACACTGAAGTAGTGTATGCAGAGTATAGAACAACCATGGTTTCTTGGAAGATTTCTGAATAAATTCTCTCCATGAAGATCAACTGTCGCCTCTTCATAGAGTATTGTTTGGGTTTCCAAAGGTGAGGCGCTTTGGGAAATTGAATCTGAAGATTTAAAATACATACAAGATTACTAGAAACCATATTCACTCTCCATCCAGACCTGTATTCACACAATACATATTATTTTTTATTTCTCACGATTTTCACATATGCAGCATAAATATATATCTGCATGGTTACATATTACATCTGTTTATATATAGATAGATATATAATAGAAGAATAAGAGCTTAGGCTTCATGTCATCGCTAAATCTTTGAGTAAAAACTTCTATACAGAAACGCAATAACTGAACTTATTTCAGGTTTTCTGAAAATGCCGTCGTAAAAATACACATCATCTTCGCTTGAACACAACTTCATATCAACCTGACAGAAGGTAGACTTGTATTTTCTCACTACTGCTAGCATTATGCTACAATGATACACTTTTCACTAGTCCTATACAGTTCCATACACCTCCAATTGCTACCGCTTAAAAGAATACCACAAAACTCCTCAGCTGTGGCATGCGAAAGGAAAACAAAAAGTTCAAAAGATTCAATCCAACATAATAATGTATGTCAACAAACTGGGAGGGGTAAAAGAAGACAGGGTTCCTACTTGATCATTTTGTTTTGATTTTTTTTTTTTTGGTCTGGGTTTTCCTGTATTTTTAACACATCTTTTGCAAAAGAAGTTTCTTCAATTGTACTCTTTAAGCATAAAATTTGACAATCTTGAGGTATGGGGGGTGAAATCGCGCAATAAACCCCATCGTCAATCCAGTACCCGCCACTGTTAACAGCCTGTCCCCTTTTTGACCCCTCCTATTTTGCACATAATGTAATGTATGTTGTTTCATCGCAACATGCTTTTTCATAGGCAACACAAATACAATGAATAAGTTTGCACGTGAGAAATTTTCATAGTCGGGATGCCAATTAATTCGATCTATGAGAGAACTAGATATTTTGCTATAAATGAGGTACTTTGTACCAGCAAAAATTTTGAATTATCAAATGTCATTCTTGAATTGTAGTTTTTGCTAAAAAAAAAAACCTGTACATAGTGAATCTATTCGTTTAAAGTCCACCCTCACTATTTCTTTTGCTTAGAGTCAAACTTGATTCATCATTTAAGTGGTTTATGACCTACAGAAAAGTATCTATAATTCTCATCTGGTTATCTACAGCAAGCTTAATGCGAATACTGATTATAGGAGGACAATGAGATAGATACTAGCACCAGAGAATACAGATTACAAAGCAGTCACTGCAGACTCTTTTTGTGTGGAGGACAAAATATTGAAGGATCACGGAGCCTCTGACATCAAACTATTAGCTGACTTATTCAATAGACCCAACCAAACATAGCTACATTTTGTGGCAGAGCAGGAGCAAAACAATAAGTTAACACCATTCATTGGAAAACAAGGAGAGAGTCAATAGTTCCATCACAAGAAGTACATGAGTCGAGTGTACCATTATACACCAACTATGTAGTGACAAAAATGCTTATGTGCTGTGCAATTTGTGTGAAACCTGCTTGTTATTATTATATTTTGTTACAATGTGTCATTTCAGGGGTATAAGTAGTTATTCGCAGCTGGTTCCTTTTGTCAGCATAAATGTTAAACTAGTAAGTCAAATAACTACTATCGTACTAATTATGCACAAAATGGCAAGTTTTGTGACATGTGACTGTGTATGTATGGTCTAGTCGTCTAAAACAATCTGCCTACTGTCCATTTAATTGTGCAAAATTAAAAAATATAGAATGAAGAGCGAGAATTAGGTGCGCCTCACTAAATTTAATTGCCTACCATACTCTCAACACCCTGCCCTAAAATACACATTGCCTCATATTTAGACAATAAGGTAATAAATCTTTAGAATGGTGACCCCTGCTTAATCTAAGGGCAGACCTTCAACCTTTGACTTAATTTTGGTTGACCCCACAATTCCATCCACAGGAGTTCCAAATCAGGATTATGGTCTAAATGATTTGTTTTCACTGCTCAGGTTTGCTTAATTCGCTTAAACATTTGCTTTATAGAATAATTAGGTAAAACAGTGTTTTGGCATACAAGATATTGCAATCTCTACCCTAAAAACATATAAGGTAGAGGGGATGATTTTAAATAAAATAGCAGCGATTAGCAACACTCAACAAACTACATCATTGCAGGATTTTTATGCAATACCATCGGCAAAGACAAGAATTAACTCTAATACTTTTTCATTCAAACTCATCCGAAAACTTGAATTGCACATGTTAAATCATAGCTTCCTTCATTGCCGACATATTTGGGAAAACCTTCTAACCTGCACAAATGTTTGTAGGCAGAAATCCTGGCACCTTGGTAAAGACAAAAATAGTAATTACATTTAATTATAATAATAAAAACATACTTTTCAAAAATTATGATTTCACACCATAGAAAAAATTGCTAAAGCACCAGTACAGAGTTGAGAGAAAGTAACTGGAATTCCCTCAATTCTCGTATATACAGTATCCACACCCCAACATTCAGCACGTTCCACTGCCTTTTTCCAGGCATTTACATGCAGAAAAGTGAGCCCTCCAAAAGCATGCTGCTGACAGAGAGTATACTGAACCCTAACACTACCAAGACTGAAGAGGCAAACAGTTTAACGCCGTTGCTACGGGAACCGGATGTGCCCATTGCCAGTTTAACTCTATGGATTTCACAATCTCGGAGCAAGCGGTTAAATTGTAGTCTTTGATTAAGAATATAATTTGCCATCTTTGATTTGCCCACTATGTCGGCATTGAGTGCAGGGTAGCTGGTTTTGGGAGCCCCTTGGCGAGTCCCTGGGAGCCGTGAGATCCTGGTGAGCCGTGAGAGTCCCTGGGAGCGCGCTGGGAGTCCGCTAGAGCGTGGGAGTCCCCTGGAGAGCCGTTGGAGTCCCTGGAGTCCCTGGGAGCCCCTGGGCAGCCCTTGGGAGTCCGCTGAGAGCCGTTGGGAGCCCTGGAAGCCGTTGAGCATTCGCCCTGAAGACCCCGGGAGCCCCTGGGAGCCGTCGGGAGTCCCTGGGGCCGTCGGAGTCCCGTGGGAGCCCCTTGGGAGCCAGGGGGTGCTGAGGGTGGCTGCAGACCGTCCCGATTTTTGTTTTTTTTTTTTTGCGTTTTTTGGAAGAGGGCATAATTGGCATAGTACCGGAGAATTTCCTCCAAATTTTGTCAGCGACGCACTGAAACATTTTGTTCCAAAATCCTGATTTGGAAACTGAATGACCTCTTGTTTCTTTTCTTTATTTAATACTTTATTTTGCTTTTTAATGAATTTTGATCCATAGACACAAAGCAAGTACATGTACTGGCATCATTGTACCAGGGGCCTCAATTAGTTTAGCACTTGCTATAATGAGATACATATCTGAAGAAACTCACATCTTAAACGTACAAAGTGGGCATCTGCTTGGCATACACACAATGAGAAACTTTCTTTTCAGCATTATTACACCTAACTATACATCACCATAACAGACTTTCATAATTAGCACTTCACTGCTTGGTCTGTAAATAGTACACTTTACCCACAAACAGTGAATGCTCACTGGCTATGCACAAACGTTCCAGAAATAAAATGGTACTTGATATTTCAAAGCAAAAACATGTATGTAAAAATTATAATAGCCACCATAAAATATCAATGGTTTAGTTTGTCTAGAGAAAGGAAGAACATTGATTAACTTAATAATCTTCATATATCCTTAAAATATTATACGTAACAGTTTAATACATGAACAAACACTGCAACCATCACGTACAAAACGAAATGACTATCTCTTCATTTTTTTCTTGTTTTTTTTTTTTTATATAATATAGGATTAATATATCATATACATAAAGTTAACATTTTATTTTTAAATGTAGTCTTTGCAATTTGACACATCAAAACTGAATTATTTTCCAGTGATTGCTTTAGACAATTATGTTTTAAAGAATGGCAGAAATGTCACAAAAGAAATATATTCCATTTCAACAAATGGTTACTTTCATGTTACGTTTTCTAAATCAGACATATGAATATTTAACTATACTACAAATACTAGCTCACAGCTGCATACATTCCTACAAAACAGGCAGGGTTGTGTATCTCACACAACAAAATATATTTTGATTTTTCTCATAAACCTGTATTTTGCACTCCACCCCCCCAAACAATTAAGGAAGCTTAGTGCTCTTAGACCGAGGCTTTGACCTCTGTATCGCGTCGTGGTCGCATTTTTTTTTTTTTTTATTCAGTAGTTATCAGACGATCTGACAGGTATTTTACATTATGCTATGGTATAGCCACTCTACATAGTCCGAATGCTATGCTGTTTCGTGTACACGGACTTTCTACCTCAGAGTCGACACGATCGTCGACTCCCTGAACGACGAAAATGTCAGATTTTACACCATTCCTAACACTTAGAGAGTGAAAATCACTCCTACTAGCTCCACTCGGTCATGCCAATCCCGATCGCATCCTATATTATCG
>JZLH01S0272427.1:38507-53798 GCA_001188425.1 Eucidaris tribuloides
TATCTGACCTACATGTAGCACGACCAGTATAGTGTTTGACTGGACAAATATAACAACCTAGAAACCAGGGTTCGAAAATTAACGGTAGTACCGCTAGCCAATGGCTAGCAAAAATCACGGCGGACTAGCCCAAAATCTAGATTCACTGAGTCCGTGGTGCTAGCTAAAATATACTTATTGTGTCACCGATTTTATGTAACAATGAATGAACTCAAATCTTGATGCTTTATTCGCAAACAAAATACGAACGAAATAACAAACTCCTGGCCCGAAATCTGTACCTCGGCGTGGCCCCGCTAACAAGCCACTATCAGATTCACATGGATCCTACTCCCGGCGGGGCCAGTTGTCATTTAAAAGGTGTAACACCATGCCGTGTATGGACTTTCAAATGGACCCTAAAACAAGTAATGAAGTCGATCTCAGAATACCCTACACAAGTAATGTAATTATCGGCCCGATCTAAAAATAACCCTTTTGAAGCTAAACCTTCTGTTAAAAACTATACCCTTTTTCCTGATTTTGGCGATTTTGATACCCCTTTTCAATGTACTCCGCGCGTACATCGTCCGGACCGTGAAAAACAACCCTTTTACGCCTTTTTTCACACGCGATGGTGTACACGTTTGTAATGACACTGCCCCCCCCCCCCGCGGATCCTACTGAGAGCGATCCATGGATTCATCATTGCCGCCGGGTTTATGTACTCAAAGTAAAACTAGTTGGGAGTTTACGTACGTGGCCCGAACTAACACGATTTTCGCCGCAGAGGGCCATTGTCCGGAAACTCAACCTCGAGCTAGCTAGCTAGTTTCGATCACTGAACTCTAGAGTGCAGTGGCTTGCATCTATCGCTGGATATTTTCGGAGTGGTGGCGCTACAGTGATTGGGATAGCGCGCAGTAGGCCGCATGTATTGCGGAGGAAATTTATTTTAAAACAGGATGTGCTCCGTGTTTTCATGAGTTAGCAATCCAATGATAGTGGTAAGTACGTTTTTAAAAATCATTTTTTACTTCATGTATAATGTTAGTCCCCTGATAGTCCCACGTATGCAGTATCTATGTTGACGGAGATGTCATGTCTATGCGGTCCCGCCTGTCAACGCACTGGCCCGGTAAGGTCGGATGTCGTGACTAGCGTAGTCGCCGACTCCGACTTTCAGTGACTTGGTTGGGCAACTGCCAACAGACACACAAAACAACACAAACTATCATATGTTGAAAACAAATGTTACTAGCTTTGAAAAAATATGCGATATAATCTAATTTTCCCTTTATTTTATTAATTTCGCAAAAACTGAATGAAAGAGCGGTGCGACCTTCGAATGGAAACAGCACACAACAAGCACACACACAATTTGAGTTGCAAATAAATACATGTATTCTATGGATAAATCTTCTTTGTCTTCTCCTCCCCTCCTCCTCCTCCTCTCCTTATTACCTTTTCTTTGTCTTCCCTTCCCCTTCTCTCCCTCCTCCTCCCTCCTTTTATTTCCTTTTCTTTCTTCCCTCTCCCCTTCTCTCCCTCCTCTTCTTCTTTTCCTCCTCCTGTTCCTCCTTTTCTTTCCATTTTTTTCTTTTCTTCCCCTCCCCTCCCTTCCTCTTCTTTTTTCCTTTTCTCCTCCTTTTTTCTTTTTTCTCCTTCCCCCTCTCTTCCCCTTCTTCTTTCTTTTTCTCTTTCCATCCTCTCTTTCTTTCTTTTTTCTTCTTCCCCTTCCCCCTCCCCTTCTTTTCTTCCCCTTCCCCTTCTTCCTCTTCGTCTTCCCCCCTCCCTTCTCTTCCTCCTCCCCTCTCCTCTTTCCTCCTCCTTCTTCTCTCCTTCTTTCTCCTCCTCCTCTTGCTCCTTTCTTTTCTTTCTTTCTTCCCCTTCCCCTTCCTCTTCCTCTTCTTTTGGCTTCTTTTTTTCTTCCCCTCCGCCTTCCCCCTCTCTCTCTTCTTTTTCTTTCTCTTCTTCTTCTCCTCTCCTACTTTCCTTTTCTTTCTTTTCTTCCATTCCCCTTTCCTCTTCTTTCTTCCCTTTCCCCTTCCTCTTCTTCCTTTCTTTTCCTCCTCTTTTTCATTCTTCTCCTCTTTCTTTTTCTTCTTCTCCTCGTTCTCCTTTTCATTCCTTTTTTTTTCTTTCTGCTCCCCTTCCCCTTCTTCCTCTTCTTCCCTATCCCTCTTCTTCCTCCTCCTCCCCTCCTCCTCTTCTTCCTTCTCTTCTTTCTCCTCCTCTTGCTCCTCCTTTCCTTATCCTTTCTTCCCCTCTCTCCTCTCTTTTTTTCTTCTTCTTTCCCTCCTCCTCCTTTTTTCTTTTCTTCCCTTTCCCTTCCTCTTCTTACTTCCCCTTCTTCTCTTTTTCTCCTTCCCTTCTTCCTTCTTCTTCTTCCCTTCCTCCTCTTCCTCTTCTTCTTCTTCTTCTCCTCCCTCCTCCTCCTTTTTCTTTTCTAAACTAAAATCTTTTCTTCCTTTTTTTGTATTTTCTTTCTTCTTTTTCTTTTCTTTTTCCTTTTTTTCTCTTTTCTTTTCTTTTTTCTTTCTTTCTTTCTTTCTTCTTTTCTCTTCTTTTTCTTCTCTTTCCTTTCCTTCTCTTCCTTCTCCTTCTCCCCCTTCTTCTCCTTCTTCCATTAACCTTGATCCTCTAAAACATCGCTGTAAATTTGCCTCAGAGCTCATCATTTTGATGAAGTACCAACACGAACCCGTGACCCTGAACTGGTTCTGAGTCGAGGGCCTGACAAGCCTTGTTACATCATGGACCGGGGTGGGGATGGGGGGGAGGGGGGTAGCCTGGTGGCCAATGGCTATTGCCAGTTGATTACATGTACATAATTTACATTACTCTTTTCGAAATTAAACGTGTATTCAAAACAGGCGGACTAGTCAATTTTTTGGGCGGGCTAGCCAGAACTCTGGCGGACTACCTAAAATTTCGTCTGACTAGTCCGTCTGGCTAGTTAAAAAAAAAGTTAAGGGCGACCCCTGCTAGAACGCAAAACTTTAGACAGATATGCTGTCACGAGCAAAATATTTCAGATGAAAGTTGGCACAGGAATTTATGTCCTATGGACAAAAACACAGCAACATATTGGAGAAAAATGGAATGGTCACTTAATTTTCACTTTTAAAAGCAGTTGGTGATTGTTTTGAACTGCAATGTTTTTAGAGTTTCATTTTTAGACCTTCATAACTTCATAAGTTCATAACTTCGCTATTCTTTGATGGATTCTCGCCAAACTTTCATTAATATGTTTCTCTCATTGTTCTGCTTGTACATTAAAACCCACTTGAAGTTAGGGTGAACCTTGCCTTTAATATTCATTATTACTCCTATTGCTATTTTACAGAGATCATAAAGCTTTTTCTATGGTTATAGGCAGGGTTGGGCAAGGGTACACAACAGAAATACAAGCGTTTTTTCCTTCTTCCTACAGGTTGGGGCATAAATCAAGGACAAAACCATTAATATTAAATAGCTGTAGCTTCATATGAGGAAGCTTCGCACAACATAAAAGCTATTTCATAATTAAATTCAGTCAATATCAGCAAGTGTGACACTCTATCTTTGACAAGTGGTTCACAAAGGTTTACAATTACAATACCTTCACAGCAACTAAGCACACTGTACATTAGTCAGTCCCCTGGATGGCTCAATATTCTTCAGCATATTTCAACAATTTCGTGACAGTCAGTTGGTCACATGACACAAAAATAAGGGGTAAAGGAATGATGTCCCATCACATTGCAGGCTGATCCAGACAACTACCCCTGGACAATACCCCCCCCCCTACTTGGCCAAATTCCTCAAACCCCCCCCCCCCCCACTCCACTACCCCCAGGACAACTACCACCTGAATAACATCCCCCCAGGCTAGTATTTGTCTGGTAAGTTGTCCTGGTAATAGTGCGAGGGGAGTACTTGTTGCGAAGGGGGTAGTTGTCGGGGGGGTATCAAGAGGGGGAGGGGTAATTGTGGGGAGGAGTCCTGTGGGGTGGGGGATAGTCGTCAACGAGAGTAGATGTTTGGAGCGCAGTTATTTCAGAACTCTTACAAAGGCATGACATTACTACACATTTGACCAGCCAACATACCGGCATCTCTTCACCGTTGACCATAATATCAGGGGGCCTGGTGTCCACTACGGGGGTGTCCCTCATGGGCTCTCCATGGTCTGCACTCCCCTCAGTCCCACATATTGATGATTTGTTAGTGTCCTATATCAGAGTTTATGAAGCATTTCACCAGGTTAGTGTCCAGAGGTGAAAGAGCATGAGGCATGGATGAGAGATACAGGATGGGGATGATCGTGTCACCGTGGCAACAGTGGGTGCAGAGTGGATGGTGTTTTGCGTATGGCAGAGATATTCAACATGTTCACATTGAGACCCATGTTAATTTGGTAAAACGTGAAATTTTGAATGAAGGATGTAAAAGTGTATTAACGAAATGAAATGTGTGTCAGAATACAGCCAACGAGGATTTGTGACATGTGGAAACAACATGGGCAGGATAGAATAGGAAATTTAGTAGGTTAAACAATAAATAACACAGGGCACATAGAAAAACAATTACAATAAATCAAGGATTGCATGACATTTATGCACAAATTTATTAAAATGTGAGGCAGAAATTTGCAAAGAGTGAAATATAAAGAGCATTTACAGACAATACAGAGTGCAAGGAAAGATGATGAAGTTATGCAGGATAGTACATGTGATCAACAAGGGAAGATGCCAAATTGGAGGAAACAAAGTAAGAAACAACCAACAAACAGAAGGAACAAGACCAAACACAGCAACAAGGATGGAGAAGAGGTAAAAAAACACATGGATTTGGGACGAAGAAAGAGATAAAGCAAATTTTTCATTGAAAAATGTTGAAAGGCACCCAAACAAACAAAGTGAAAGGGTACCGAGATAAACGTCCAAAATAGAAGAGGTGGGGTGATTTGAAACACAGAACATTGGGATGATAAATAACATCAACATTATTTTGTTACAGCACATGAAGTTGAACCGAGGCATGGGGAAACAAGAATCAAGCACAGAAATCAGGTTTTCAAAAAATAAAATAAAAATAATGATATTTACATGAACAAACCAGTGAGTGGGAGCATGGTTCACACAGGGGTAGGAAGGGGGAGGGGGGGGGAGGGAAATTGGGCAGAAGGAGAATATTCAAGCAAAGCAGAGAAAGGGAGAGAACAAGAACAAACAATAAATCAGTGCATTCAATAACGACACCAAAATGCACAGGTTTCATTGTTGTCTGAACCTCTTGGGATCGACTGGCTGGTACAGAAGCCTAAGGTGGCCCTAAATTACGCTTGACAGCAGGTCATATCGCCTTGAATTTCAGACCATTGGTCAACAATTTGATGATTTTGTTGTAAAGTTTATGATTTGGGTCACAAACTTTGCGACTTTTGCTTACGCTGCTTCGCACCAGTCAGGCCAGCAGAAAGAACCGAAGTCGCAAAATTTGTGACCCAAATCATAAAATTCACGACCAAATGTTGCATATTTTGTGACCTAAATCATCATTTTAATGGCAAAGTCGTCAAATTGATGACCAATGGTTGTGAAATTCATGGCGATATGACCCATCATGGAGCGTACTTCAGGGCCACCATTGAAGCCAACTAAATCACATACTGCCAGACATCAACCCAAGAGGTTCTACATGCACATGAATTGACATGGCTAGGATGATAGCACAGAAATTACCTTCTTTTTGCAAACAACAACACAGATCAATGAAGTAACCAATTAATGTACATAGTTTGCTGTATATTTTAGCAGGTTTAGTGAGATTTTTATTTGGTATTGTAGTACTATATGCTGGCAAAGAATTTGGAGGTGAAAAGGAAGGGAATTATGGTACCTTACCCTGATTGAAATCAAGAAGGAGTTTGTTCATTACCATTTAACTTTTAGTATCAAGATTACCTTTACAGTACACAAATGTTTCAGATATCTACTCATTCTATAAACTTCTACAATGCAATTTGGAGAAAACAATGTAATGCTAGTCATAATCATTTGAAAATTGGGATGCCTACAACTGAATGTTTCAGCAATACTGTATATCACACTAAATCAAATTTTAGCATAGTATGGGTTCACCATTTTCAACAATCATTGATTGATTTATTACAAAACTGCACTCGAGGAACTGGATAAACCTACCTCTACATACATGTATGTCAGGTCAGACACTCTTATGGAGAACAGATAATAGATTCATAAAAGAACTTTTATTATTATTATTATAACTAATTTGTTATGAGTGATTCAAAGGCCTAACCAGGTAAACTTAATCAATAGGCTACTTGATCTACAACTACCAATGGTATTGTCTGATAAAATCTGTGCTTATCATATCAGGTCAACAGAAAATGCCATTCACATAAGAAAAACGTTCATGCAATAACATCATGATTGGGTACACAATGACAATGTACACTGTAATCATAGACTGTGTAGAACTCTGAATGAGCTATTGTACACTATTATTTGAACACATACTTTCTTTTCATTTTTCTTCTCCAAAATTTCATGTTTTCTAAAAAAATTAATGTTATATGGACAAATCCCATACTTTCAAATACCATATGAGGCAGGTTTGTAGGGTCAAAAATCTTTCCAGCTTATTGATCTCCCAAAAGTAACATATAAGGCCCACATATTTCCATGCTAAAAGTTGAAGTGGACTGTCAGACTCCAAGTCCATACTACATGGACAATTGATTTAAAAGCTATAATTCCTGAACACTATTTGTGATCTTACCCTCTCCTGACATGATGGTAGGGATAGCATCGGAGTAGGGGGGGGGGGGTTGCCCGGTGCCCCCCTTTTTAACCCAGAAAATCAGGATGGGGGTGGGGGTTCACATTGTAATTCCAGACATTTAGGGGGTTTGACATTTTTGTGCCCAAGAGTTTACACCCTTCCTATAATTTAAATCTGGTGCTGTCCCTGCATGATGGTTGACAATTTAGTTGAAAATACAAATATATTTGTAGATTTTTTTTCAGGGAATAAATTAAATGATATTTCAAGCATTTTGCAATTTGTAAATGTACTGTTGGTGCCAAACCAAATGATTATCATGGAAAGCATGTTTTCTACATGTAGTACTTTCAATGTATTCATTTTATGCATAACCTAGACTCTTAATAATGGGGGAAATAATATTGACAGGAAAGAGGTTTTACACATTTAGATTATTATTCACCACTTCCTTATTCCTGATGGTAACAAACAATAACTGTAAAATGATTAAGAACAGAAGAAGTTGTTAACAATGAGAACTAAAATCTGATAGGACAGTATGAGTTAAAGTATAACACATAGGTGTGGTTTAAGACTGTGATAAGGCTTTCTCACATCAGCCCAATGTTTCAAAATAGATGTTTTAAAGTATTGTGCTACTGTAATCCTGATTCAGTATGTTACCTCCATGGTTAACCTGATCACCAAATAGCATGGTATTTGATAACGTGAATTCAAATTAGCATACTTATTTGAAAGCTCAGATTGAGAAAATTTATTGAGTCAAATTAAAGATTTTTGAAATAGTGGGATGATTTTGCAAATTAGCACACTATTTGATAATGTGGATTCTCTTTAAAAAAAATAGTGAGATACATTCCCTCATGGCTAGCGTGTGTGACCCAAAAGAAATATGCATAGTGTGTGTAATATTTTGAAGGCGTCACACTATACTATTGATGCTGACTGCACATGCTCAACTATTGAAATAGCTCGAAAAAAAATGTGGGCTGATTATCTTTGTGAATAGAAAAATGACTTGGTGCACTAATTTATGATTTTCAAAAAAAAACTTGAGCTTGGATTTTCACGGGGCTGATGTGAAAACACCCATTATGAGTTAAGAACACACAAGAATGGCAAGAATGCATACCGCGCTAGGCGTGGCATGTTCATTCTTTAATGGGTGGAGCTCTACCCTGGGGTGGGGCTGGTCCCAATGGCATTCCTGTCCCTGCTCCGTGGCCTGACGATCACCAGATTCTGGCGTCATTTCTCTGATGTCATTACGTTCACCGTTCTCACCCTGATGACCAGAGTGGTGTCTGTCGGGGTGGGGCGACAGGTTTACATGCAGTGGGGGAGATGGTGTCACCATTATACAGGGCATGGTGATAGATGTGGGTTCCTGGAAAGGAGAACCCTGTTGAAGTGTGTGAAAGAGTTAGAGGTTAGAGGTGCAATAGGGATGAACATTGTTAGTACAAGAGAAGAATCCAAAATGGGCCCACAGATGTGGGCTTTGCTGCCAAACATCAATCCATATTAATGGTCTTGAGTCAACTGGAACAAGACGACAGGAGAGGATGTAGAGGCAGAAGGGGATGTGAAGAATAAACCTGGAAAACAGAATTCCTTTATCATGGATCCTGAAATATCAGTACATAGGCCTACATGTACATACACACATGCATGTACAGTAGTGTTGCACGACTAAGTCGCCAAAAGTCAAAGTCATGACTATCATCGAGGAGTCGCGACTCCGACTTTAGAAACGCAAGAATTGACTCCATGTAATCACATATGTATACCATATACACCAGTCAAAACATCAATGAGAATGTGTGGGACTATGGCAGAAATTCTCGAATGATCATAATCACAGTTGAAAGTTGAATTTACTGAAATCATTGAAGGAGGACACTGAACAGTCATTGTATAGGTTGTAGTGTACTTCTTTTTACCTATTGGTCATGCCGACAGAACTGAACACTGAGAGTCGGCAAATAGTCGGAGTCGCGACTTTTGATCGGTGACTAGTTGACTCCCAAAAATCCTGGAGTCGTGCAACACTAATGTACAGTATTTGTACTTGTACTGGACACCCAAGTAAATGGGGACAAACCCAGATTTAAAACTCTGGATACTACTACTACTACATGTAGAACACATATATACAAATAGAATTTTGTTTTTGTGTCCATAGAACACAGACTAAAAATCACTTTCATTTACAAGGTAAATCACTATGATATGCCTGAACACAAAATGTAACACTTGTGGGTACAATTTACTACAAAAGGGCCCAAATGGCTCGTGATTCTGAACTTTGTAATTACTTTACAATAAATATATAGAAGCATGATCTTTGAATTTACTCTACCATACTCCCAATCCATTCACACTATGCCACGTCACATGTCAAAGTATTATTTCTTTCTCTACAAGGGTAAAGAAATGGGGTCAAACTCTACCACCCAGCACCTGAATAAAGACTCCACCTATCACCCCATGAACTCTGGTGACCCCCAGACAGACAGTTGGGGAATTAACACGAGACATCCACATGTACAGCTGCACAACACACCACACGTACACACCTAATGATGGAACAGCCTTGTGGGTAGGGGAGATACAGGGGGAGGGGGCAATTCATCCACCCCCCCCCTCCTCGAAGAAGAAACTTTATTTGGCTAACAGTAATCCATGCCAAATGGATCCATAATCAAATGAAAAGATGTTTGTTATCCAATTCAATTGGGTCCCTTCTCTCGGAATGTTACCAGGCCCCTCTTATCAAGCAAGGGCTTGCCATGCCTGTCTTTCACAGTACAGTAGATGTGCTGACGTGCCCATCAATTATATGTAATACCCAGGATATAAATATGTTGCGTCAGGCATGATAGGGTAACACTATATTTATGATTAATAGGGTAAGAATGACCTGGATACATATGCAACAGCCTCCACCCCCTGTCACCATCACACCTCCCAAAGATGTTTGTCTCCTCTAAATTACACAGGTCTGGATACTAGCACTTGCTTGCTTACTCAGGGCAAGTAAAGTTTGCTTCTGGGCACGTAAAAATAGTCAAATCTACAATCAAGCGAGTATTGCAGACTTGTGTTTTTTAAATTCAGTTTTAATTTTGATTTTGTGTAAATTCCACTTAACCCGTTGACTACGAGATTCCGCAAATCCCCATAGACTTTGTACAGGGGCCATCCGGTTTCCGAAAGCAACGGGTTAAGAAGAATCTTTAAAAGTACTTTAAATTTTACTTGTTTAGGCAAGTAAAATTAATTTCATATTTTCACTTGCCCAGAAGCAAAATTCACTTGCCCAAAGCAAGCTGGCAAGTGCTAGCATCGAGCCATGCTTAACCCATTGAAGACGTTTTGATTTTGCTTTAACACGCATTTCCCATAGACCTTGTGACGAGATATCTTGTGTCTAGTCTTCAACGGGTTAAATGACATAATTAACACATATTTTGTTCACTAGGGCAAATAAACATTTTTTCAGGCAAGTGAATAAATGAAAAGAAAATCTGCTTGCCTGATCAGGCAAACCAGCAAAAAAGGTCAGTGTGCAGCCTTGAATATCAGCAGCAATAAGGTGTCTTATGCTATTTCCATTTCCAATAATTGTCATTTGTAAAATTCTGATTAACACTACTTGAAACTAATGGTAAATAGATTTTAAAGGTGACAGTAATGTACATCTATGTGTGTGTGTGTGTGTGTGTGTGTGTGTGTGTGTGTGTGTGTGTGTGTGTGTGTGTGTGTGTGTGTGTGTGTGTGTTGTGTGTGTTGTTGTGTGCGCAGTGTGTGTGTGTGTGTGTGTGTGTGTGTGTGTGTGTGTGTGTGTGTGTGTGTGTGTGTGTGTGTGTGTGTGTGTGCGTGTGTTGATAGTGAGATGTCACTTATGCAAGCATTACAAGGAAATATAACAGAGTCCATCTTTGTCAAGGGATTTTGGACACAAGGTATTGTTCAGTGATTATTTCACTTCTATTGCTTGGAATGTACATGAATGTCCATTTCTTTACAGTCAGTAGTGGCACAATGTGAGGCTACTCTGAATGGAATGTTTCAAGTTTTTAACCCTATCTCTGCCGGGGGGGGGGGCCTGGGAGGCCCCCCCTCAACGTTTCACGCAATATGTCCGCAACACGACAAGCTTTCGCCGCGATGTTTCATGACTTTTTTCCTCCGAGTCTCATGCATCTTTTAAGACCAAATTTGCAATGCCCAGGTATGTGGTTCCAAAGGTACGCATAATTTTGTACATGCATGTTACGCCAAAAATTGCTCAAAAATGTGATTTTGTGTACAATTTCAATACAAATTGTGTTTTCAGCCAAAAATCATAAATGTATGAATATTTTTGCTTTTACTGATTCAAATTACTTAATTTTATGCTATTTGTGATTGCATAAGTGTCGCCGACAAATTTCATCCAAAAAACAATGAAAAACAAAAGGTCGAAAAAACAAGGAAATACATAAGAAATTGTAAAAAACAATAAAATACATTAGAAATTGATTGTAATATCGCATTTTTTTCAAATACATTTGCTAAGAACACCACAGGGTCTCTACACCAAGAATTAGCACATTTGGAGCTTTAATTACTGAGTTAGAGTAAAAAGTGTGATTTCACAGATTAATTATGCATAAATTAGCATAATTAACTGAAAAATAACAATACAATTTTGTAGATTAGGTCACCAGCAACATGCGTGCCAATTTTCGTCGCGATCGCGTGGTCGACGGCCGAGATCTGAAGGGGGGGCCTGTGAGCCCAACCCCCCCCCCCACCCCCCCCCGGCCCATATGATCTTCCAAAATACACGTAGGTTTTGTATATATAATTTTACAAATTTTTATATGTCAGTCGAGAAGTTGACCCAATTCTTTTGGAGCGGCATGCAGAATCATCTTTTTATGTGACATAGACAAAATACAAGACAGAAGAAAGTGGATTTCTTGCGAAAACCTGGAAAAGGTGAACATTCATGTTCAAAACCAAATGGGAGTTTCTCCATGCTCTGTTTACTACTGTCAGTCAAAGACAAACTTAACAAGGATCAAATAAACTTTGAACATTCAAAACTCTTGAAGAATTGAGTCAAGTTTGCTCAAACTTTCTCACTATTTTCATTCTCCTATTATTATGTGTTCTCTTAATGTAGATATCTGGGTTTCCATCCACTATTTCAGTTTAATATTCTGAACTATTTTCGTCAGATTCTTGATTTAAATAACTGAAGTCAATATTCTATAGTGACCAAATTGTATCCAACACGGTGGCTTTGATTTTCCTTCACATATTCAAGCCCTTGGCTGATAAGCTCCTTAAAACTAGGAGGCACACCCACCATAACCTTTCCAGTCACTTGGATTGGTAAAGGTCAAACGGTACATGTATACTGGTACTGGAGGAGTATATATATAACTGACCTATGTACAATGCACATGAGGAGGACTTCAGTGAGTCAAGTTTATTCTGTCCATTGCTAACTTGCCCAGTTTAAATCTAGGTTGGACCATTTTCTCCTTACATTGGCCTGTTGGGCGAGTGGTTCATGAAGTTAGTTGCTGACATGTATGAGACATTGACTTTACCGGCTATAAGAGTCATATTAACAATAAATCACAATGTCACTGATGTTGCAGCACTTGGACAACAATTGATTCAGGTACATATGACATATAATAAAAGCAGAACAATGAAACATATTAATGAAAGTTTAGCGAAAATCCACCAAAGAATAGCAGAGTTATGAACTTTCAAAGTTTTAATTTTGTGACGTCACATGCGAGCAGCTCCTCCATTGCCATGTAATATAAATTCCTTAAAGTGCCATTTTCTCAGAAAATTTAAAATGATGTTATCTGTGCATTCAATATAATTAGAAACATTATTCCATACATGCTTCTATGAAAAAAAAAAACATTCAATTATCATGAACAAATAAAAAGTTGCCATTTATTGAATTCATATTAACATTGACATACATGTATGGGGAGCTGCTCGCATGTGACGTCACAAAATTCAAACTTTGAAAGTTCATAACTCCGCTATTCTTTGGTGGATTTTTGCCAAACTTTCATAAACATGTTTATCTCATTGTTGTGCCTGTTTTTTTTTAACCAACTAGACGTCAGGGTGGACCGTGCCTTTAAATAAGACAAAAATATTGTACATGAAACTACTTGGCCATATGGTCCATTAAGACAAATGTATGCTATGCTTGCCAGCCGATGATTTTTGCTTGCCCTGGACAAGCAGGCATGTGTGTGTTTGGTGAGCTTTAGTATTTAGGGGGATATATTCCAAACATACTACTGTACTAACCTTTGAAACATGCCATCGTATTAATTAGACACCCCTGGTTGCATTTAATATAGAAATATGCCAATCTAAACAAAGATAGTTGACCTTTGACCCTTGACCCCTGGCAGATTTTGCCCCAAATCAAGTTGCTTCACCTACACACCATGGTGCATACCCTGGGCCTAGCATGATTAAACTAAACCCAGGGGGTTCTACAGATAAAGCAATAACGAGATTGAGAGTGTACCGACGAAAGGACGGACAACTGCAAAACATACTGCCTCTGGCCTCTTTTGAGGTATAGGCATAGAAACAACATGGTAGGTATCTCTCAAAAATCACACAGACACAAGTAGACTCATCACTGCACAAAACTGGCTTCGATAGCACTACAAAATCTAACCCCAAACATTCAGCACATGGCAGACAGTCAAGTATTCTCAGCCGGCTAAGATATGAGACGTCTAGTCATCTGGTACACATGGGAGTAGCATCACCTCTGGTAGTCATCTTGGCAGAACATCTCAAGGAATATCAATGAATGCCGATAGAGTACTCAGGAAACATTGCCATAAACCACTTCACAAATGCATTCAAATTTATAGACAATTCTCCGTACCGTACAGAGGCAATATTCACCAATAACTATACATCAAGCCCCCTTACCTACTTCAGGGCTGACTCAAAATGAAAGCAGCAGCATTGATTTAATACAGAAAAGTTGTCAGAAAGTTTTCACACATTATGAAGGTCTTTATGCGTATATCAAAGTCAGGCAGAGTTTGCGTGACATTGGCGAGTCCCAACTTTGTTTGAAGCTTTCTTGCAGAATTATACATAAAATTTGAATTAAAGTATGATTTGAAGGCTTTTTAATATCACTTGGAGTCATGCTACAAGCATGTTTCAGACAAAATGAAATTTCATGCTAATCACCTAAAATAATATAAAAGGTACAAAACAATGATTATCATTTAGGTGAAAAATGTATAGTTTCTATGGTACTGTGAAGTCCCATACCATCTGATACCACAAAGAGTTCCAATGTTGACATACATAAATGCCTGAAAGAACAAACAGATGCTGTATCTATGTAGGTTATCTGTGAAAATTAGCTATAAAAAAATAATAGTGCAGAAAACATCGAGGAACAGAATGAGATAAATTATTTTAATGTCAGTGCCATGCAAATCCAAAAAAAAGGAGAAGTGAACATAAATTATTGGAACAGAGAAATGAAAACTAATAAATGATGAACTAATTGAAAATATCAGGTAATTGTCAAACAAACATACCAATTCCTTTCAAATTCTCATACAACAAAACTTCTTGTGTTCTCGCATGCAGTAAACACTAATGTACTTCCACTACTAACCGTTACACAAAATTCTACTACTTTTCCTAAATTACAAATATATTTAAAAGGAAATTCCAAGCTGATAGCAAGTTGCTCTGATTAGAAGCAGAAAAGTCAGGGCAACACTTCTGTGACAGTTTGAGAAAAATCAGGCAGAAGAAAAAACGATATGAATTTTTGAAATTTCCAAAGATCATTGCAAAACTGGCACCAATGTGAAACTCACTGTAAGCAACCTTCCATTTGTTTTGTGACCAAATACCACTTAATTTTCATTTTCTTGAATGACTGTACAGAATATACTTACTTAACACAGGTTAAGTAAGTTAAAATATGTTAGCATGACCATATATGGTATACAGATATTAATAAATTCTTGTTGTTTTTTCAAGATAATAGAAAATGAAAATTCAGTGACACTTTGCACATAATACAAATGGACAGCCGCTCATATAGAACACAGTGTTGCAAATTTGAAGTGATCATGAGAATTCAGGGTTGGCCGGATTGGGGAAATACTGGCCCTAAATACCAGTAAATACCACCTGAATAATTTTTGAGGAAAACGGGAAATAGTTAAAAATACACGGAAATACTATGAAATATACTTCTCGAGTATTTTCAGGTATTGTCCAGGTATTTCCCAAGTATTTTCTAGTATTTCCCTGTACCTCCGTTTACGGCCTGGGGACATCCCAGCATTTCCTGGTATTTTCCAGTATTTCCCACCTGGGTGGGAATTACTGGAATTTCCCAGGAAATAGCCAACCCTGTGAGAATTTATAAACATTAGTAGCATATTTGTCCAATTTTTCTCAAACTTTTGCTGATACACG
>JZLH01S0272459.1:2926-31517 GCA_001188425.1 Eucidaris tribuloides
CTTAAACGTCGAGGTGGAGAATTAGAACTCAACAAATCAGAAGGGTAAAAAGGGAAAACAGAAACTGCCTAGAAAAACAAAAAAATCATAAATTATCTTGCCCTTCTCCGGGGTCCTTCAACCCTCTCCAAAACTAAGCATGGAGAGAAGTTGTGTTCTATCGGTATTCCTAATTTAACCAGAGATGTATAACAACTACCTGTTCATTGGGATACTGCTCCCCCACCCCACCCCCAGACACACACACACACAACCCCCCTCATTCTGATGCATACGTCTTGTCTTGAGGAAGAAATTTCAATGAGTGCTGAGGTCCATGGGCGCTTAGATAATTGGATAGATGATGCACTGTACAGTATGATAAACACAGTGTATGTACGTGATTATGTCAATGACTGGATATTAAGTATTTTAATGCCAAGATGACGGTTTCATGAATTTGTTATAGAGTAACTCTGTTTATCTCTGATAGATTTAAACGGCTTGTGACTAAAGGGTGGGTAGCTTCGCGCCAAGTAGCGTCGTGTTGCACCCTCCCATTCTTCCAAACCTCACCGCTTTTGCCGAAAGGGTGAGTTGAACTTCAGAGCGTTGCGGCTCGGCGCGTCGAATGGAATCCCATAATATATGATGATGATCATCATCATCATCATCATCATCATAGAAAAAATACGTTCCCAACGCACCCTTTCGGCAAATTTGGGGGTTGGACGAATGGTGGGGTTCCATTTGATGCGCCGCGCTGTGGCGCTCGCAACGTACCCTTTCGGCAAAACTGGGGGAGCTTTTGACAAAATGGTGGCGTTTAACACTGGGCGACGCGCGCCCAGAGACGCTACGCACCCTTTCGTCACAAGCCGATTAAGACTGTGGCTTATCAAGTGGAGGAGTATATTGTCAGCTGGAAAATGAAGTGTTTAAAGGCAACATGCAGGCCGGGGCTGAACTCCCCCCCCCCCCCCCCCTACCGTGGTCTTTTTCAGTAACCATCTGTAGCTTTCTATCCCACCCCACTACATCCCTCTCTCGTAAAATACGGGGTCAGACTGAATCGGAAACGAGTCTGATATTACCCCAAATTGGGTCAAGTCTGACCCTGAGTTTGGTCACATGTGATTCAAATCAAGGTCAAATTATGACCTATTTTCCTCTTATGACCCAAACAAACCCAATTTTTTAGTGAATCTGACTGCGCAATTTTAAGAGTGTTGACATTTACCCGGTAAACGTACCATCCCAAAAGTTCGTTATTCTGAGAATTCACAACCTGATCATTCATATTTGTTAAGCGTTATTTCATGTAATCAGATATGAATCAATTTTCTTTAATTACACAAGTATTTCGAAAGATGGCCTAAAAAACGATTTATGAAGACTTCCACACATTCCTACTCATTTTAAAATGTGTAAAACGTACTTGGCTCATTTTGTTTAAAATGTAGTTTCAATGTTTTTTTTCCCCCACCAATATATTTTTTTCATCTGTTTGTGTTTCTTTACAGTGACCACACTTTATTTGTACATGTATATTAAAGCTAATATATTCAGGCCTATGTGCAGTATTTGCAATGATTATTTTGAATTTATAGATTAATTTGTAGAATGATTTTTTTTTAGATTAATTGTGTAAACACTCGCATTGTTGATTTGTTGATGACAGTATCAAAACTTTTAAACTTAAGAAATAGTAGCCCTAATCCCACTTTGTACCAGCTGTTTAGACAGAAATTTCAATCAGTAATTTTCTTCTTCCTCTTTATTTGCTTTCATGTTTCTTCATGGTGAGAGTGCGCAGAATTACGAAATAATATACATTATATCTAATGTAACAATGAAAACTAAGTGCTATGATCAGTTGTAAATATTATTATATTGGTTTCTTCACCATATCGTAAAGCTGGTATTTGCGGTCGTGAAAACTCGTTTATATGATAAACAGTCGACATTCAATAATAGAAATCAACTTGTTATCCATTTATTAGGGGTATCTTTATGCATCAAAATAATACGGTAGCCTAGAAGAGAATCCGTACGGTAGCTTTAAATATATCTCGCCCCTTATATTACCGATCAAATTGTACGCTGCATATACTTTGAAAACCAACAGTATCATTGTAAGATATTAAAAATAAAAATGTATGTTCATTCACAGCATGGTATTTCGAGTTGTTCTTTTATGTGTCTTAAAGTATATAAACTAATTCAACTAGTTTTACTAATGAATGAAAGGTTTGCAGAGAGAATTTAAGATGCAGAATAAATTCGCTGTTCATCTTTGTATGATCAAATTAATGATAAATAAGATCAAATATAATATCAGATGAAGCATTTGATCTAACTTATCATTAATTTGATGACAGAGAAGAACAGAAAATTTATCATGCATCGTAGTTTTACTAGTTTTACGATTTGATGTGCATGTTTATATCGTGGACATAATGTTTACATCTATTTCACTCTTCACGACGCAGCGCATTTCCTTCTTAATCTAATTCTCAACTGTATGCCATCACTATAACGTTTTGTATGTCCTTATGAAAGACGCAAAATTATACACATTCCCAGTTGTATTCTGAAAACGACCATAATGAGAATACCGGGAAAGAAAGAAAGTTGTGTGTGTGTGTGTGTGTGTGTGTGTGTGTGTGTGTGTGTGTGTGTGTGTGTGTGTGTGTGTGTGTGTGTGTGTGTGTGTGTGTGTGTGTGTGTGTGTGTGTGTGTGTGTGTGTGTGTGTGTGTGTGTGTGTGTGTGTGTGTGTGTGTGTGTGTGTGTGTGTGTTTGTGTGGTGTTCGTCTGTCTGTCTGTGTCTATGTGTTTACATGTAGGGTCTGCTAATGGGATAGAGACAATAGAAGGCCTAGAAGGCCTGTATTTCGTCAGGGTAGAATAAAAGAGGTACATCCCTAGCGGGTAAAAAAAAATTAACACCCCAGGGGCCTGTTTCATAAAGCTGTTCCTAACTTACGCATGACTTTACGAATTATTGAAATATGGTAAGCTAAATGTGATTCTTAAACTTGTGAAATCACATCTGCAACATAAATTACCATTCTTACTGTAAAGAACCATTTAACAAGTATTTCAAAGAAAACTTTATTTGGGGGCAAAATCTAATTGACGTTAATCATACTTTCTTAAAATGACATTAACAAATTATATTTTACTTGGCACTTCATATTCGAGTTGTTCGTAAAGTCATGCGTAACTTTACGAACAGCTTTATGAAACAGGCCCCAGATTTGTAGTATGTCCTCGGCTGCTCCTTTCACAATACACTGTTCAAAACAGATTTCTCACAATAGACAGGGAATGTTAAGATTCTAATTGCACATTTACATATCATTACCACCGTTATGGAAAAAACACTTCTTATCAAATCGGTGATGTACTGAACAAACTACAATTTGCAACATAATTTTTACAGGTGAAATCATGTTTATTATTTAGCAACACAATAATGCAGATCTCCAGAATAAATGCAATGTACAGTAGGAGATGTATCATAAATAAATATACATTCTATATGCGATAAAATCAATTTTGCACCAAAAATAAATGTCACACATATGGATATTTGTTTTATACTTTAACCACACACATAGCATACATAAATATTACAGCACATTATACAATATTATGTTAATTAAATTGTAGTTAAATATTACATAAAGAGCTACATGTATTATGCTAAGAACATTAATAATGCAATACATTAAAACTATATACACTGTATATAGTTTTTTTTTTTAATGTTCAGCGTATATCGTTCAAAGTCTCATGACTGACCAAGCACCCTTGCAATGAGGAATACAGTTGCATCTACATCTAGAATACAGTTGCATCTACAATGCAAGTAAAAAGCATACTTTGAACAATTACAAGGTGTGACAAAAAAGAAACGAGATTGTGGCAGCCACGTCCATGACGCAATGTCAATCGACCCACCACCCATGTCACGTTGTTGCCCCAACATCTCATCAACATTCTGCTATAATATTATCCACCTATTTTACTCTGAGCCTCTTCCTCGGGCTGTTATGTGATACGCCCCAAGTACGCCCCGTCACGATACCACGGGTTGCACAAACATGGAGTATAGAATCAATCTGAACTTCCTGGGTCAGTTGGGCAGGGGCTGACTTGGTGTCTCGAGTTTCTCCACGAGTCTTATGGAGAAGATCCCGCTGCGACATGCCTTTTCGGTTGGGCCCCACCCAACTGAACCAGGAACTTCAGACTGATTCCCCTCTCCACTTCTCGTGACATGACGGGGCGTAGTTGGGGTGTGCCACTAAACAGCTCGAGGAAGGGGCACGGAGTGAGATAGGTGAACAATATTATACCAGAATGTTGATGAGATGTTGGGCAACACAGTGATATAGGTGGTTAGTCGATTGACATTGTGTCATGGGCGTGGCTGTCTCGTTTCTTTTTTGTCACACCTTGTATTCCTGAAAACGGAACAGGTATAAGACCTATTTGGTCTCAAAGGCGATACAGTAGACTCCTCTTGACCACTTATAACCAGGAAGTTTATTTGGTTATATCGAAATTTTGTAACAGCAAGGTTGCAAAACAATGAAAAGTAATGAAAATTTTAATTTTTCGACTGAAAAAAATGTGTTGTTTATAATAAAATTTTGTTACATAATTGTTCTTTATAACGAGAGTCCACTTTATGTAGCACAGGCTATGCTGAAACATTCAATTTTGCTACTGATAGAATACCACCACATATATCTTTTGTATTTTCAACATCTTCCCAAAATTTAATATTCCTATAGAGCAAGATATTTTTTTTTTTAGTTTGTTTTTCTTTGTTTTTGTTTTCTTTTGGAAGGGGTGTTTGGTGGGGTTGTTAGGGGGTATGATGAGATTTATATGAAGTTGACAAAGTGACGGCAGATAGAGTTTTCATTCAATTCAATGGTACATTGTCTTACACTCCGCCCCCCCCCCCGCCCCCCAAATGACCAAAAGGGCATAACTGTACATTTTTGGTGTTTTGGAGATATTGAAGCAAAATTGTATTTTGTTCAACACATAAAGCCCTATTCAGTGTCATTTTGACAAGCGGATTATGAAACAAAGGGACACTTCTAATAACTTATTTTTTTTTTTTTGGTTCTGCATGTTTAACATGATATACTGAGTTCCCTATACTATAACACTCAATTTTGAAGAAAATGGCGGTTATGCCCTTTTGTCGAGTGGCGGGGGGGGGGGGGGGGCGAGGTATAGGTCTTACGGTGCTGGAGCTACCGTGGTATAGTGGATTGTTCTCTGCTGTTCACGTAGAGACGATGGAATTCAATTTCCACCGGAAAGTTTCATACTTCAGCAAGGCAATTTATAAACATATGGCATAAAATATTTTGCTAATCATGCAGACAATAAATTTGACACTTCCGAAAATAGAACCAATCTGACCAACTCCGCGAAAAACAAGATACTGTGTTTCTTTCTTGTAAGGTCGTAAACACAAAATACAACATTTTTTCTCCATCAAGTTCTATCTCACACACATTGACATGCTATAAAAATCACCCTGTTCGACCAATACATGTAATTCCAAGAGCGTACCATAAGTACCAGCCACAGTTATATTCTGTACAGCACAACCTTTTCATTCATTACATCTTTCCAGTACTTTGAATTACTATGAAATCTCATGGATTATGACCACATGATTCAAAGGCATTGACCGTAAGATTACATTACAAGCTACTTTTTTTTCATTATCCTTGGTCTAGCTAGTTCTGATCCACGCTAACACAGTAACAAATCTTTTAGCTTAAAGCTAATAAGCAAACAACACATAATATGTGCTAAAAAAAAGCAAAATTCATAGTACTTTGCGGCAATATAATACTGTATTATGTGAATATTAAGTACACAGCAAATCTATGAATAAATAACAGTTTCCTAAGGTGAAGATGAAACAATGAATACACTTTTTACCAGCTGTTTCACGGTTTGGAATAAACTTATAATAATGGACGGAAAAGAAACTCTACATAATACAACAAACAGGAAAATAACACATTCTGATGATTATAACAAAAATAATCGCCATTATTCAAAAGCACATGAATATGACTCTGTGATGCAGAGAAAGAGAGAGAGGTGGTAATTTGCCATCAAAAAATTATTGATGAACAATTGCTTCTACGAATAACATTGGTCATCATCATTATACACAATAGCTGCATAACAAATAACAGATGAAACTCGTATAATGAAAGTAAACAGATGCAAATGGAATCATGCATTTAGTCTGTATATCTTTAGTTTTATATCATATCAGATTGATATGATTTAAATAATTATTTTAATTATCAACCCAAACCCAAAGCCCCATAAGTATGAAAAGGGGTTACCGTAATTTAATGACAGAATATGAATGAATCTAGCATTTCAATCACTTCAATCACCCCAACTGGGAAAAAATCAAATTGTGATTATTTTCTTAATTTTTTCCCATGATTTTTGTCACATGACCAAATTCTCCTGTACAGCATTTCCTTCTAATTTTGTTGAAATGATAACCTAAAGCAAAAATATATGATTCAAATCATGTTTTAAATCAACGACTTAAATCTGCAAACCCTGCCAAGTCACAGGTCAAGAAAATTCTGTCAGTGGAAATGAATCAAATTCTCATGTACTTCTTTATATTTTTATTGAAATAAATGATCTAAAACAAAAATCAATGATTTAAATCATGTTTTAAATCAATGATTTAAATTAATAAAGCCTACCAAATCGCGGATCAAGAATTTTCTGTCAGTGGAACTGCAAGGTTGACTCTCTAAAATGTGTTCCAAATTACATGCAAAGAGCATACAGAATCAGTTAACATAGAAAACACACAAAGTCTGTTACGAAAACATGCACAGAAATCTTAGAGGCATTTAAGCACATAATTTTGTTTAAAATCAACCACATGAATGAAATGAAAAAACTACAAATTAGTGCCAGTGCGATAACTTGTTAGTATTCTACAGACTTGGGTAACAAAATCTGTAAAAGTGAGTAATGAGATGTGAAAATTCGTGTTACTTTGTGTGCACGCATTTTCCATCAGGTATAACAGAAAAGTCATATTTTCAAGGTGAATAAATATTGCACTGTCCAAAATTTGGTTCTTAAAATAGTTTCTCAACTTTTCTGAACATTGAGTTTACATGAATACAAGATGACATCTTGTACTGGAATCGCACTTATTTCACAAAAGTAATTATTGAAATTAATATAAATATGAAAAGAAAGAAAGAAAGAAGGAATGAAAAAAAAAGAGAAAAGGAGAAGTTATTTCAGATCAAAAGAAATTATCGTTGCAGTTACTACAAATATCAAAAAATTCAAATAATAAATCATGAATTGAGTTGCAAAAAGGAACACTTTGCAGTTTTCTATTCGGCCCATAGCTTTTTCCTTTCATTCCAACATCACTCACATCTTTGTCCAGTCCTGAACATGATAATTACTATTTATTCAAAAAGACTCATATATCACTATAATAACAAAATTAAACATTTAATGTCTATTTAAAGATAGGTTTCAGGATTTGCAAGTCCATCACTTTCCTTTATTATAATTACCAAATGGTAGTTAAGTATATACAAATGATGTGTTGAAAGTTTGATATCCATACATCAGGAACTTGTTTTAGGAGAAAAAAACTAATAATGATATGCTAACAGAATATTCTTATTATCGTTAGTTTTAATTGTGCTCAATTTGCAAAACACATTTATGTATACGTTCGCATAGTGCAGTTTTGGTCTTTTGGAACTAACAGAACATGCTCATCATTTTGCAAATTTTGAAATTCAACCATCCAGATTTTGCCCAAAACTACATATTTTATCCAAAGGTTCTGTGACCGGTGTTTATTTATACTAATCTTCACATTGTGAACGATTTAATCTGATTTCATTCATTTTGCCATTTCCTGGCGTGCAAATCCTGAACCCTATCTTTAATTCCACACTGTAGGCAGATGTTTTATTTCCTATAATGACCTTTCCCTCAGCTACCCTGTCTGTGGCATTCAGCTGTATACATATGAAACAAAACCGTTCAAATTTTGCTGGAGATATTTAGACCCTTTTACACAAAAGCTAAGCATCTGCACAGCAAAATATATATTTTTTCAAAATAAATACATAAAGATATACAGAATTTTGGTAAATATGCAACAATTTATAGTAACCTAAACACACATGAACATGCAGCTTGCAGGCCATACAACTTTATGACAAGCAACAACGGACATATATCAGGGAATGCCTGTGCATTACAATATATCCTTTAGGCCACAAATTTACACCATATATTCACATATTTGTGTCTATTATAAACTAGCAATTGAGCTGTATTTACATGAGATGTTTTTATCATCGTGTTTACTGTTTAGCGGCAGTGTGATAGCTAATTATTGTACTAATGTGCACCTGCATAGAAAGTTATTTCAAACACAAACAGGAAGAAGAGTTCTTATTTTCAATGATAATGGTGTAGAGTATTTTTCACGAGAAGCTCACAAGATTACCACTAAATAAAATAGCACTCCATTTTTTCTCTCTCTCTCTTTAGTGAACAATTTACTGAAAATGTGTATAACTTGTGTTCTAAAAGATCACTTTCTGGGGTTCTATGGTGACCTTTAAATTTAAATTCTGTGTTGTGAGTGAAACCACATAGAAAGTCAAAATAGTACTGTAAAAGCACACATAATGGTCATTTGGAATATTTTTCAGTCTTTACCTAATATGATTTCAAAGGTGTTTCTAACAATTGTTTGTGTAATCTCTGTTCAGTTTATTTTATTTTATCTCTATTATTGATTGTTCTCTTCATTTCTTTTGTTTGAATTCATTTTGTTTAAGTATTGAAACTTGTTTTCTGTGAAATTCCACGTTTTTCTATTGTCTTCCTACTTTCCAAAATTGTTCTCTATTTTCAGGAACACAGAAAAATTATGGCCTTACAGTAATATAAGTACATCTCTGTAGGGACAATGGAAATATTTGAGTCAAAATGATGAGTTACAAGTTACTTTGTTTTCCCAGCACATGAGGTTCAAGTTATCTCCCTCTTCACTTTCATATAAGTTATCATACACAAATTGCCTGATTGACAGACAAAGTATTGCAAATATTGACACTCCATCAGCACCTCTTTCGTAGCACACATCTGCATCAATTGCAAGCTGTAGCTCTCTTTCTTTTTCACCTCCTTTTCTTCGGGGGAGGGGAAGGGGGAAGAGACCATCATTCTACCTCATCAGAACCATTCCAAGATCATTCGGCGTGTTTCCACAGAGAATCCGATAGAGCCGGAATTTTGTAAACCTAGAATTAAATACCGCGCTCACGCAGACCTGGGTTGTTTCCACAGAAAGTGTATAATCAGTTAGTATCCGATTCTACGCCTGTATGCAGTTGTGACCGGATGTCTGGAAAGTTGGCTTAGTGCATTGTGGGTAAATAAACATCCGTCATGACGGCTGGTACGAATATGCCTGTCGATGCATTCAATTGCGTTTTGGATGGTGTTTTTGCAGTCTAGTTTGGCACTGTCAGATGAAGCACCACAACCCTGGCGAACGAAACATAACGCGACCTCACATCAGCTGTATCAGATTATTGAACCCGGCATGTTTCCACAGTGCTAAAATGGGGAACTAACCCGGAAAGAACTACCTCAGGAGACGGGTACGATTTTTTGTGGCTATCGGATTCTGAAAAATCCAAAAAAAAGGTCTGTTTCCACAGGCTCTTCTATCGGAAAGAATCCGATAGACCCAGAATTTTGGGTTCTGTAGAAACACGCCGATAGTTTCATTTTAATCTTTTTTTGTCATCGGAACAACTGGAATAATTCTGGTATCACTCCTGAAGTGACCCCCTCCACCCAAAGTATCATATTACATACTGCAATTTGCTTTATGATTCCAAATTAACTTACAGTATCATAATGCAATGAGCATACACCTCTAGTTTTGTTTTGGGGTTGGTTTTTTTTTTGGGGGGGGGTCATCTGAGGATCGCCCAGCTATTGTGTCAATTTCTTATGACTGTCTTATGATTGTCTTATATTTGCTTCATGTTTGTCTTTAGATTGTCTTAAGATTGGCCGACGTTTAAGCCATGACAGGTCTCGGTAATAAATGTACATTTGGTGTACAACAACCAAGCATCATAGCATTGTTGTACAATGATTTGTTTGACTTGCAGCAGATATGCAGTATACATAAAACTGTCAAAGAAACATTATACCACTGTATAAACCATTTTCATGATTTTGCTTCAATATGGGGATTTGCATGAGTTTTTTTCACAATTTTATTGCATTTTCATTCACTTTGTTCAGGTATATTACAACATGTAAATTTTTGTGGTTGTTTAGTTGCAAAATTCACAAAAACTAAACACCACAGCAAAATATTCAGTGTATTTAATCTTGACAGTTGTGGTGTATAACCCTACAATAGTCATACAAAACATGTACAACTATGGAAGTTCTACATCTCAAATTCGTACGTTGGTAGGATCACAAATACCTTGGGTTGGTGGGGATTGGAGTACCGTAACTTACAAACTAGATTACTCTAATACCTTGTGGTAATTGCCACATTCTTTGTCGTCATTCCAGGTAGATGTCTTCGGTGGGGTTGGTATAGTCCAGGAATTCTGCATAAAACCTCTTAAAAGCAGCACTGGTGTGGTAAATAGAGAAAGAGAAAAAAAATTAAAATTCTGTTTAATGTGTTATTACAATTCTCATAATTACTTAAAGTGGAATGAAACCCAGACACATTCCTGCATTCAGAGATTACAGAACAATACAAGAAGGAAATTGGTGAAAGTTTGAACAAATTTGGTTGAACGGTTCTAGATTTATGTTTGTTCAAAGTTTATTTGATCCTTGTTATGGAGGATTGTTAAATTGGCAACTCTACCAGTTTTTTAGACGAAATTTTTGAGAACTCTCCATTGGTTTTGTACACAAATTTTCACTTATTCTCACTTTTTATCAAATATCTAATTTGCTCTTGCTTGTTGTGCAAGTATGTCCTAGCAAAAATGATTCTACATATTTTTCTGAAAGAATTTAGATACTTTCTCAACTGACACTTCAGAAAACTGCAAATTTTTGAAAATTTGTGTATAAATCCAATGGGAAGTTCTCCATACTTACATCTGAAAAGTGGGTAGAGTTGCCAATATAAGGATCGTCCATAAAAAACATTAAATAAACTTTGAACAATCATAACTCTTGAACCGTTCAACCAAATTTGCTCAAACTTTCACTATTTTCTTTCTTGTATTGTTCTGTACTCTCTGAATTCAGTAAGATGTCTGGGTTTCATTCCCCTTTAAAAATGTGTTCCTTATATCAATATGATTCTTTATTATAATTTATGGCTTCCATAATAATGTTTATTTGTGTTATATACCGTAGTCTACAGTGTGTCTCAAAAAAACTTGTGCAAGTGAAAACCGCCCTCTTTGGCAATTAGAAAATACGCTTGTGACATGGTGCTTACATCAACGTCAAAAGCTTAGTCTTAGCTTTCAAATGACGTCAGTTTTGTTCAATTTGCTTGTTTTAATCGTGAGATATGTTTATTTAAATAAGAAGGGGAGAAATCACAATTGTGCCACTTTTACTGCAGTCCCTTGTAAAAGTGACACAATTGTGATTCCACCCTTCTGTTGTTTACAAGATATCTCGAGATTAAAACAAGCAAATTTAACAGAACCAATGGCATTTGAAAGCTGAGAATTTGCCCTTAACATTGATGTAAGCATCATGTCACAAGAGAATTTTCTTATTGCCAAAGAGGGCACTTTTACTTGCACAATGTTTTGAGACATGCTGCAGCACTTCTCAAAAAATTGTACAAGTGAAAAGCACTCTCTTTGACAGTTCAAAAATATACTGCTGTGACACGTTTACGTCAACATCAAGGGCGAAGTCTTAGCTTTCAAATGGTGTTTGTTCTGTTCAAATTCCATGTTTTGATCTCGAGACATTTTGTAAGCAACAAAAGGGTGGAATCATAATAGTGTCACTTTTACGGGAAGGGGGCCTGATGCTATCATTGACTGTAGTAAAGATTGGTAAAAGTGGCACATTTGTGATTTTACCTTTTTGTTGTTAACTGAACATATCTCAGGATTAAAACAGGCAAACTGAAGAGAACAAACGGCATTTGAAAGCTAAGACTATGCCCTTGATGGTGATGTAAGCATCACGTCACAAAATTGTTTTTCTCATTACGATAGAGGGTGCTTTTGACTTGCACAATTATTTTTGAGACACACTGCACAACTGCAATATCAGTTCGGCCCTCATACATAATCCCAAATCCAGCGTAAAGACTTTTTTTCAAAAAAGCTCCACCAAGTTAATTTATACCACCCTTATATTCAATACATGATTCACAAATGCTCTAAAATTTTAGAACGACATATTTTATGTAATCTATCTTTTCAATAAATGTTGATTGAGGACTTGCAGAACAACAAAGTTTTAATATCAACTTTTTTCAAACCTGTGAACAGATGATATTCTGAAAATGTCACTATAGTACAGGAGAGAGCAGTTGAAAACAACAGAACACTTCGTTTTTGACAAATCCTCTACATAAATCCCTATTGCTGACAAAGTACTAAGACAGAAATCAATCTGTTGGACATTGTCAATTGTTGATATTGCA
Source organism: Eucidaris tribuloides (assembly GCA_001188425.1). NCBI lineage: Eukaryota > Metazoa > Echinodermata > Echinoidea > Cidaroida > Cidaridae > Eucidaris > Eucidaris tribuloides. The sequence goes on from JZLH01S0272459.1 coordinate 15,661, forward strand.
ACTGGAGGTATGTTGCACCCACAAATGTAATAACGCCCACAAATGTAACAACGCCCACAAATGTAATAACACTTTACCCACAAATGTAAAAATCGCCCACAAATGTAATAAAACGCCCACAAATGTAATAATCTGTTGCCCACAAATGTAATAACGCACTTTACCCACAAATGTAATAAAAATATCGCATCACCCACAAATGTAATAACACTTCGCCCACAAATGTAACAATTTCTAAGAGTCGTAGTCTAGGTATCAGCCCTTGATGAACATTTGTGTATTACTGATGACCATCCTCGCTAGTCTTATTCTCAGACCTTAGTTTTGTAATAGTCTATGTATCAGCCGTAGATGGGTATTTGTTCATTGATATCAGACCTTAGCTTATGTAATAGCACATTAACCACAACCTGAAACAGTATTAGTCTATGTACATGTATAATATGTAGATGGGTACTTGAGTATAAATTATCACTTCGGGTAGTCTAGGCAATAGACCCTAAACTTATGTAGTACAGCACATTACCCATAACCTTTAACAGTACTAGTCTATGTATCAGCCGTAGATGGGTTTGTGTATTAATAATTACCATCTTCCGGGTAGTCTTTTTATCAGACCTTAGCTTATGTAATAGCACATTAACCACAACCTGAAACAGTATTAGTCTATGTACATGTATAATATGTAGATGGGTACTTGAGTATAAATTATCACTTCGGGTAGTCTAGGCAATAGACCCTAAACTTATGTAGTACAGCACATTACCCATAACCTTAAACAGTAGTAGTCTATGTACATGTATCAGCCGTAGATGGGTTTGTGTATTAATAATTACCATCTTCCGGTAGTCTTTGTACCAGACCTTAGCTTATGTAATAGCACATTACCCACAACCTGATACAAAGACTACCCGAAGATGGTAATGATTAATACACAAATTCCCATCTACAGCTGATACATAGACTAATACTGAGTCAGGTTGTGGGTAATGTGCTATTAAATAAGCTAAGGTCTGATAGAAAGACTACCCGAAGATGGTAACAATGAATACACAAAACCCATCTACGGCTGATACATAGACTAGTACTGTTAAAGGTTATGGGTAATGTGCTACTACATAAGTTTAGGGTCTATTGCCAAGACTACCCAAAGATGGTGATAATTTATAGGTACTATCTACATATTATACATAGACTAATACTGTTTCAGGTTGTGGTTAATGTGCTATTACATAAGCTAAGGTCTGATACAAAGACTACCCGCGGATGATAATAATTAATACACAAATTAATTATAGCGACATACCAGTTAAGTCTGACTTATTAACTACCACGGGGTACGTACGTTCGAAATGTCAGCACACGTGTGGATAAGAAAATACTCATTGAGGTCTACTTCTTTATAGACTAAACTGGGATAGTAAATTGAGGGTCTGAAAACTCAAGCACTTGTATAATATCCAGTATATAGAGTAACAAGGATTACCTTATGTGTTCATGATTAATGCCTTTTACATAGACTAGTTATCTGCAAATATTCATTAAGGTCTGATACACAGACTAATGGGATCGCAAAATATAACACAAGTTAAGGACTGATACACAGACAAGGCTGAGTGTTGGAATGTAATTCTGAAAAGTCAGTAGGCCTATATGGATACACAAATACAAATGCAGGTGTAGTACGTAGACTATAATGACTATAGAAATATATTTTTTGTAACTACCTTAAGTCTGATGTATAGACTATCAGGGGGTACGGAAGGTACATTGAAAAGTCAGCACATTATGGTTAAGAAAATACTCATTGATAAGTAAGATCGTTCTTATACTTACTAGGGTCTGATATATAGACTAGTATGGAAGGTGATAGAAGCGTGAAGACATAAACGAAGATCCTAAAGCAGTTTGAAATTATTACATTTGTGGGTAAAATGCATTATTACATTTGTGGGCGACATATTATTACATTTGTAGGCGATTATTACTTTTGTGGGCAAAGTGTTATTACATTTGTGGGTAATTATTACATTTGTGGGTAAACTGTTATTACATTTGTGGGCGTTGTTACATTTGTGGGTGATTATTACATTTGTGGGTGCAACAAGGTACGGAGATGGAACCTTCACCTGTTTAAATTGTCAATCCTACAACTATTTATTCCATTTGAAGTAAATTAGTCCCACATTATAATGCAATTGTAATATACTTTCACCTAGAAACCAATGAAATGTGAAATTTTGATAAAAGATTTTCCATCATCAACCAGTACTCTGGATTCTCTTTAATTTCAAATTTTAATGTCACTGAAACAAGATTTGTGTGGGTTACATTTAAATTTTCAGGGAAAGTATATTGTTGGAATGTTATGCACATAACAGCTTCAAAACAATCCAGTTGTTTCTTGACACGCCTGGATTTTAAGCCAGCAACCAAAGTTTTACGAATGGGTGAAAGCATGTGACCAGTCACACTGTAAGTTGGAAAACTAAGATATTGTGTTTTTATTCAGTTATCAAATAGATACTCGACGCCTTGAAATCAGGTATAATTCATCTACTTACAATCGGTTGTTTTACAGCCTGGATCTGTTACACGAGACCTAGTTTCTCTGGCAAATTTTTCAAACTCCCATAGAAACATATTCACGTTAATCTCAAGAAAAAGAATTATACTTCTGATTCATGTCTGGCCTTCAAATTTGGATAGATGATAGGTAAATGTAAAGCTTTTTGGAAACTTTCAAAATCTACAAAATCAATTTTCCAATCCAACATGACTAATTCACACATTTACACACAAATTACTGTTGCAACTTATTGTTTGTGTTGTGGTGACAGGTCATATATGTGACCCATCACCACTACACCCTCATAAAGTCACACAGCCCAAAGGTAAGGACATGCCAAATATTGTAATTATAATATTAAGTATGAAAGTAAAGTGTCCCTTAAAACATTAAGTACTATTATGACGTTCTCATGTTGCAAAAGTTTTAATATTTATATTTTTCACCCAAAATATTTTACTATGTTATGTTCTATAAAAGATGTGCGACTTAATCAGGGTATCATAGTGACAGGTCTCATATAGCGTGAGTTGGGACTTGTTGCCATGGCAACTGAGACCCTGAAGACTCGTTGACAGTATACTGACCCCATGGCCTCGGCTAGTGGTCGTGATGACTGGCCATTCTCTGTGATGAAGACATGGCAGGCAAACCTCCTGTCGTGGGGATGTTTGGTGATAAACCCAAAATACCTGAAACAGAGAGATAACAAAACAAACACAGAAATAAACAAGTGAAATTGGCCTGCATCCGCGGCAGGGGGAAATTAAAATTTCCCCCTATGCCGCATGTGTACTTTCCCCTGCAGACACTACTTTTCCCTTGTGCCCAATAGCCCAATTTTCCCGTACGAAGCTATGTTTTCCTCTACAAAAATCCACTTTTCCCCTATGAAGGTACTTTTTTCCCTTGCAAAATAACCTCAGTAAATGCAAGAGATTGATCTTTATTGAGAAAGTTGATGGTTGTAGTTTGCGTAATTATACGGTTTCTGTGCCTGAAAAGTGTCCGCTGGGACAATTGATTTACCAAAATAATGTCAACTGATGAATATGTACATGAGAATTCTTTGAAATCCTTTGGGGATTTTAAGAATATTTCTGAAAATTGTCAAAACCCCCTAAAAATCATCAAAAAACCCTACTTTTTACCTACGGAATGTAATTTTCCCCGTACATATAGGTATCCCCTACTACCTACGGTTGGCTAAAATGCCCTACGGTGGGAAGTTTCCCATACAAGTCGCAGCCTTGATCTGTGGGGCCATCAATGGTTATGCCTCTGGAATTTCTTGCCAATTCTCACTATTGCCAATACAACATTCAGCAGCAGAGGGCGCACTTGTCTTACAATACTTCAGACAAACAAAATTCTGGTTCCATACGATAACATGGGTTGTTAATATTGTGTCAAGTCCAATAAAATATGACAAGTTTAAAATTTGTGGCATATACACCCACCAAATTATGGTTTACCTGTAAAAGTCACCTAAAGTTATACAGCAAATTTGTGACACTGGCCATATTTATTAAATTTTGCATACTTCCCTGTATAATGTCTGTGGAAGCTAGAATAAATTTATCGCATAAGTCAAAGCACCGTGCAATCAGCACATGCAAACACTGACGTACTAGTTAGAGTCCCGATATGTAGAGAGTTGCGACAACTGGTGATTTGAATGCCATTTTGTTTTCTATACAAAGCAACATTACGTAACATTTCTATTCAATTGCCATGAGCACCTGGTGCTGTGAATAGAAAGATTCTGTACAACATTTTGTTTCCATAAAAATAGGACATTCTATGTCGCTACTCTCTCTATTAAGGGATTCTAATACTAGTTGGACAATAGTGCCCTCAACTGCCAAACACCCTGTTGGAGTAAAGTCTCAACATTTGTCGAAGCTCAGTTGAAGAAAAGTCAAAATTCCAACACAGTTTTCTTAAATCTTAACGTTAGAGGTTGAAATGTCAAACACAAACACAAGGTTGCAGGAGTTACTCACTTACTGTATTGTAACGATAGAGTTCAGCGGTACGTACTACATGTGTAGCACACAATGCGCATGCTGCACACAGTTAGTATGCACATTGCAACAGTAACATTTTACGAACCGTGGAATGGAACGAAAATGGAACCAACATGCACGCCAAAATGGAACCAAATTTCACGCTGTGCTGAATGGAGTATTTATTGAATATCATGTGACCAACAATCCTCCAATCAAATGACAAGAATCTAATTGGATGTTGTATAATGTTGAACAATTGATTGATTGATTGATAGATAGATAGATAGATAGATAGATAGATAGATAGATAGATAGATAGATAGATAATAGATAGATAGATAGATTGATTGATTGATTGATTGATTGATTGATTGATTGATTGATTGATTGATTGATTGATTGATTGATTGATTGATTGATTGATTGATTGACCAAATCTGCCCTACATTGGCAAAAGGTGGCAAGTGACAAATCACTCATATTAGAGTTACCAATGTTTTTTAAACATCCGAAGTATGCTGTACCAGTAGGCAAAATTGGAGAAAAAATTATTCATTTAAAGATAAACTGGAGTACGAGCTGATGATGGAAAATCTTTCATCAGAGTTCCATATTTCGTTGGTTTCCCATTGAAAACATATTGACATTTGCCTAATATGGGAATAATTCCTTCAAATGTAATAAATAGTAACAGGATTGGCAGTTTAAACAGGTGAATTTTCCAACGCTGGCCCAAGTGTTGATTTATTCACAACTAATATTGTCCCACATATAGATTTCTGTGTTAGTACTTTGTCAGCATGACGATTTGTGTACAGGTTTTGTAAAAACAAGGTATTCTGTTGTTTTCAACTTTTCTCTTCTGTACTTGAGTGACATTCTAAGAATACCATTTGTTCTCGGATGGTTTGAAAACTGTTGATTTTAAAATTATGTTATTCTACAAGTACTCGATCTGATCTTGAAGTCAAAATATCATGACATTGCATTGATGCCAAACAAAAGCCCCTCATTTATACAAAACGACACTTCTGTCACTTGCTTCCTTTTGGCAACATAGGGCAGAAATGTCATGAAACCTTTCAGAATGACTCACTTAGGACTAGATGGATGAAAGCCGCAGAAGGATATATGTTTCAGAGAGAAGTAGTAGTTATGGCCTTTATGCTTCCCACTCAGTAATTTTTCTACTTTCTTCCGGACTGAATCCTTTTTCTGAAAGACAAAAAGACAAGAAAATATTGTAACCTGCCACTTTAAAAATTTAGTAAATATGGTTAGGATAAAACACAGGATATGATGACATAAATACACTCCTGCTCATAATTATGGAATATTTTGTTGATACTTAACGTTCTTTCTCCTATATCGTCCAAAATTTTCAAGGCAAGTGTTTATTTCACAAAAACGCAGTATGTGAAGCAATTTTGGATTTCATGAGATGACTATAGCAAAAAAGTAAAATACGTTTGAGCGCAATAACAATTATATATTTTTTTTTTGAATCCACCAAAAATCATGAAAAATAGTATTAAATTTAATTAATCAAAAAAAACACACAAAAAACTGATAAATTTTGATCCAATGTCACTTATCATTAAATTAACATCAGAATTGTCTGTTACAAGTCTAATAATGCGTAACCACCACGTGACTCAGCAACATTCTGAATACCGCCATTTTTAAACACAGGTTTTAGCGTCGAGTTGGACGCTACAAAATGCTCAGCAGTCCTGAAATACTTAGATTATAATTTTTTCACCTGGGGTGAGCAAATATTAATCCCAGATGTACCGTCCACGGAAAAACGGCAACTTCTAAAATGTCTATAAAGTATTCCATAATTATGAGCATGAGTGTAGTACCTAGGTTAAGAAATAGAAATTCAGCATTTACAAGCAGTATCTACAAAAAAATTCATACATAATTCATATGGGACTAAACAGTGGGCAAAATGAAAACCAGTCAGGAAGCATTCGATTCATAAAACTTGCAGCTATGTGTCCATAGCAGTTCTTTCAATAATTTACAGGCAAGAGAGTTGGGAAAATAAACTGGGACAATGCATCAATTAAGCTTTAACCCTATTTTAACTGGGCTATTTCAGACCAGGTTTTAATTGGGGGGGTCAATTTGACCCCCCCTTCAGATCTCGGTCGCCGATCGCGCGATCGCCGTGAAAATGTGCATGCGCATAGAACTGGATGTAAACTACACAATTGTGTAGTAAAATTTTCAAAAAATTAATTTTTTCTATTTTTAAAGTAATTAATTATCCAAATAAGTGCATGAAATTATGTTTTCACCTATAACTCACTTACAATAGCTAGTAGAATACTATTTTTCGGTGAAAATATTCATTCTGACATTTCTCACAATCATCTACAAAAAAATTTGCCAAATTGGGATTAATTTTTTATGTATTTTATTGTTTTGTGAATTTCTTACGTATTTCTATGTTTTCTCGACCTTTTGTTTTCTATCATTTTTTCGATGAAATTTGTTGGGGACACTTTTGCAATCATAAACAGCATAAAATTAATTCAATTCAAGCAGTAAAAGCAAAAATAATCATACATTTATGATTTTTGGCTGAAAACACAATTTCCATTGATTTTGTACATGAAATCACGTTTTTGAGCAATTTTGGGGTTGACATGCATGTATAAAAAGTCATGCAGCATCGAAACGGTATGTCCGATTTTCGCAAAAACGGTCTCAAAAGATGCGCAAGACTTGAAACTAAAAAGTCAGCGAGCGACGCGTTCAAAAAATTTTGCGCGGCGGCTTGGTCGCGAAATTCGTCAGGGGGGGTCAAATTGACCCCCCCCCCAGTTAATATAGGGTTAATTTGAGTAAAAGACATCTAATTTTTCAAAATGTGACAAGCAAGTATAATATACAAAATGTTTGTCACATTTAGATAATCAGTAACACATTTTTTTTTTACCTATGGCTTACAGGACCTGCTTGGTAGCATGTATCAACTCTTAATTTGGCAAGGAAATTACGGGTCTGTAGACATTGTATATATTGTGTGGTGCATATTTGCAACTTTGGCACTAGAGGATCTGAGAGACAACAGGTTAACCCCTTGGGGACGACGGGCTTGTACAGAAGCCCATTGCATTGCACACTCAGAGACGACGGGCTTCTACAGAAGCCCAAAATCTTTGACCAAATTTTTGGTCAAACATTAGATTAACGGAAGAGTTTTGCTGTTTAATGCGTCTGTCCCGAACATTGCACAATTCTGACCAGTATAAATCAAGAAAATAAATAATCTGTGCGGAAATTTATAAGAAAACATTGGTTTATATTCCCTTCACTGTCAACCACGTAAAAATCGCGTCGTCTCCCAATGAACAACAGTGCCGTGTAGCATCGAGCCCAAGGGGTTAAATTATGATCAGATTCCATTTGTGTCACTTTTTTCACAATTGCCAAGTTTCTTCAAAATTCACAAAAATGTCTATTGGACACAGATATGGAATGTTTGTATTACATGCCCATCTTTAAAATAACATTTGTAAACCCAAAAGATGCATAATATTGCAATCCAGCCTCAGTTCTCCGGCCATCAGTTTACAGGATCTCTCTATTATCCGGATTATCTGGACAATGGACTTACCAGTGACTGCCAGTAATTGATACACCTTTATCAAAAGTGTACACAGACATCTGCTGGATATCAGGTGAACAATAAATGAAATGTCACTTGTGTGGGGTCTGTTGCAATTTGTGCATGGTCTTGTAATACTGTAGTTGATGAAATGTATTCCCCCCCCCCCCCACACACACACACACACACACACACACACACACACACTATATTGCTACAAAGTATGGTGTTTGAACATTATCTCTCTTGTCCAGCTATATGACTTATCCGGTTTACTGCTGGTCCCAATGTGGTCGGATAACTGAGGTCACACTGTATTACTAACCTCTACTGGTTTGGGTGATTTGGATTGGTCTACCATTCGGACTCCGTTATCACTTATTTCTAGAATGCACTGGGTCGCAGGTCGAAGGTCAGGGGTCATTCGTCGAGCTGTCACGACCTTCTGCATGGCACGACACAGCACCTCGTTCCCACGGTGGAAGGCCGTTTCTATGGAGCCCAAGAAGTTGAGTCGATACCGGTTGATGTGTATCCTTCGTCCCTGGACACCTGATGAAGAAATGATGATTAAAACATGGAAGGAAATTTGACTTTTGCATCTCGTGAGAAAAAAAAAACAACATATAACTACAGAAGATTACATTTTTAAAGGAGAAGTCTCCCATAACAGGTTTGGAGCCAGGGTAAAATTTTAGGTGGATGAAATCTGTTGGAATATTTTGCTGGCAGAATTGTTTTTTTTTTTCACAGCCAAATGGCAGCCGAAGAGTCACTCCTCAGTTGAGGGGGGTGGGAGTTAGGCGGCCAAAAAAAATTTATGGCCAATTTCGTGCTGCCCCTGCCCCACACATTAAAGGTAGAGGGAACCAAAATCCCCCAAAATGTAACAGATTGCTACAAACTGATGCAATATGATAATAGAAAAAGTAAAAAACATAATTAGCGACAATGCCAGTTTTTCATTAGTTATTACTAAGAAGTGCTCATCTTGAACTTTCTTCACCATACAAAGTTTGAGATGGGTGCATTCGATGTGGGGTGAGTGCTGGTATATCATTAACAATACGTGCATACTCATAACCACCATATGTACTTTAAAGATGCTATATAACACTGGGAGACCCATTTAAAAAATTGTTGAACTTTGCTATCTGACATAACTGACAGTGTTTAAATTGACAAATAAACACCCTAGAATACTAAGTTCGGACAATTATGCTGTCACTAGTATAATATGTGCAGATACAAATTGGCACAATAATTATTCTCAGCCAATAGGATATTCTGCAACACAGCAGTCTATGGGGGGAAGTTGGAATGGTCTCCCAATGATTTTCACTGTTTTAAAGCACTTAATCATCGTTTTAAACTGCAATTTTGTCAGGGCTTCATTTTAGACCATATCAGAGACACTGGTAGCATGAGGAATCATGTAGCTCAGATTTTTTTTAGACTGGAAACATTGTTATACAATGCCTTTAATGTATGCACACTAAGTAACTGGTGTATTGAGAATGTGTACTAGTAAAGCACATAATCACAAAATGGGTTCTCCAAGTGAGATTGACAATGAGAAGAATTCATAGCAGACGACCAAAAACAATTTACTTAAATTCACACTGTAGAACGACCAAATGATTAGCTATGCAAAATATATTCACATGTTTATTTTCATGCTACCATCTGTTAGCGCAAATTGTGTGAAAATTTCCACACCAAGAAATATTTCATGTTTTTAAAGTACTTGGCTGACCTGGCTCTGTGTCCGCGTCCATGGTGAAGTCTCTGACATATCGGCTCGGGAAGCATCCCTCATCCCCTGTCCTCAGATTGATGCCCTCATACCAAAGGTCATCGCACTTGACCTCGACGAACACAGGGTCACCGACATCCATTAGGAGCTCGTCGTCGTGCCGAGGAAAGAACCGGTAAAGGGCCTTGTGGGATTGCGTTTTTAACTCGCCGTCGATCACCAGGGTGACTGGTTGGAAGGATGGTTTCTCCTCATCTAAATAAATACAGCAAAAGATGACATAAAGGCATTGTATAACAACGTTTCCCGTTCCAAAAATCTGATCTACATGATCTTCCATGATACTAGTATCTCTGATGAGGTCTAAAAATAAAACCCTGAACAAAATTACAGTTCAAAACGATCATTAAATCCTTTTAAAACTGAAAACCCATGAGCAACCACACCCAGATTCCCCATACACTACTGTGTAATACTAATAGACTTTTTGTTGCCAGGACATTTGATAATAAATGTGTATTCTTGATATGCACATACTTAAAATTGAGCTCATAAAGGAAATTATCTAATGTAAAGACTCAAATAAATCTAGATTTTTGACTACAACTGGAGATTACAGTCAATTTCCATATGAATACAGCCCACCACATTCAATTTGAGCTAGTAACATATATCTTTTTAACAAGTTTCACAACCTTGACAGTAATTTGACACCATTTATCTAGTACAACATACATACCAGGTAGATGTCCACACCAGTGAAGATGGACCAGAGACAAGTGGCCTCTGCTACGGGTGAACTCCATCAAGTTCTGCAATCAGTGACTAAAAGCTACATCCAGTGACTTGAATCTAGACTACCGTTTCACACGTAATACAAACAACTGGTTCAGATATTTGATTTTTGTTTTATTTTAAAAAAAGGTAGGGTGTTCAGTGTGAATCCTAAATTTTGAACACTATTTTGTGCATTTTTCTTTAGTTCAATCATATTTGAGTAAAACAGTTATGGTGTGCAAATCAAGAGCACAATCTTTAACCCATATCTGCCGATGGCATTTTACGGTGTAAAGTCTCTATGCCGGGTCATAAAACAGACATTCAACCAGCCTTTCATAAAAGCAAGCATTGTTTTACTAAAATTCACGAACTAGAATGGACAAATTATATATCAATTTGAAGTACAGATTATAATTTTTAATTTTAACAAACACTCCATGGATTCTGTTATCATTTGTCTGTAAATTTATTCAAATTAAAATCATATGTTCAACAAATTCTTCTACAGGATTTCCCGTAATTCGGCGATAGCAGCATTTATACATACTACGGGTTTTTCCGTAGGTCAGCAGATATGGGTTAAGGGTTCCATTCCCATTGTTCATGACTAACCTGATGGGTCTTCCTCTTGGACCACTTTCTTCACAGCTGGTCTTGGTCTTAGCGTGAAGGCCTTTCTCCTGGGCTGGCCCTCTGGACTAGAATCCTCTTGAAGGAGTAGGTTGGTGTTGGACAGGAATGGGGTGTAGTGAGGGCTGATGGTGTCCACTGTGTTTCGGGGAACTTCCTGGTGTGGCAAGACTGGCTTGGTGTCAGCGGTGGGATGTGTAGATGTGGTGGGTAGAGTGAGTTGGTTGGGTCTGGATGGGAGGGGTAGTACTGCAAAAATAAAACACATAAACATATCAGATATGAAGAGTGGTGTTATCATCACATTATGCTAGGGTAGGTCTTAGAGTAAAGGCATTCTGCGGCGGCCAGCCCTCTGGACTAAAGTCTTCTTGGAGGAGAACGTATGTGTTGGACGTGTAGTGAGGGCTGATGGTGTCCACGGTGTTCAGGGGAACTTCCTGGTGTGGTAAAACAGGCTTGGTGGCAGCGGTGGGATGTGGGGACATGGTGGGTAGATTGGTGTCAGCGGTGGGAAGTGAGGGTGTGGTGGGTAGAGTGAATTGGTTGGGTCTGGATGGGAGGGGTAGTACTGCAAAAATAAAACACATAAACATATCAGATATGGAGAGTGGTGTTATCATCACATTATGCTAGTCTAGGTCTTAGAGTAAAGGCATTCCGCGGCAGCCAGCCCTCTGGACTAAAGTCTTCTTGGAGGAGAACGTATGTGTTGGATGTGTAGTGAGGGCTGATGGTGTCCACGGTGTTCAGGGGAACTTCCTGGTGTGGTAAGACAGGCTTGGTGGCAGCCGTGGGATGTGGGGACATGGTGGGTAGATTGGTGTCAGTGGTGGGAAGTGAGGGTGTGGTGGGTAGAGTGAATTGGTTGGGTCTGGATGGGAGGGGAGTACTGCAAAAATAAAAACACATCAAAATGTCCAATATCGAAAGTGGCGTTCACATCACATTGTGAGAGGTGAAACATCATTGAGAAACATTGTTATGCCAAACATCTTTTCCACATGAAATGCAAAGTAAGAATTTGCATAACTAAATTCATTAACCATCAAATTTGATTTGTTTGGATTAGGGTTGCAAAATTCCCGGGAATTTTCAAAGTGGAAAATTTCCCTGGGAATTTTCGGAAATTTTCCGGAAATATTGGGAATTTTCGGCAACTTTCTGAAACTTAACATATTTTTGTACATTTAGCATTTGAATTTAAAGGCAGTGGATCTCTTTTGCATGCCTAAAAATTAACATTGTGTAAATACAATGGCATATAGAAGAAAATGCCTACTGGGAACGCCTTTAGCAAAAAAATATAGAGGACCTGGAAACTCAGTTTTTAGTGAAATTAATAGTGACATAGACTCTGGATTTGAATTTTTTCTCGCGACAGAAAAAAAATTCCTACCATAGAACGTAAACACTAAAACAGCTATTGATTTTCTTATCCGCATTTTTCAATAAATTCTAGGAAATAACTGACACCCATATTTCACGAGACATGCCTTTTCATCAATAGCCCTAAGGGCATGGCGTTACTTTTCCTGGTCTGTGGTTGATGTTTTGCAAATGAAGAATCGCACTGCACTTTAAAAATTAAAATTTTCATTCATCTAATATCAAGAAATGTCAATGAATATCAAAACCAATTTACTGTAAAACACAAAGAAGTTAAGGAGGTAAAACAAAGTAAAAAGTCAAACAGTAATTATGATTTGTATTTTATTTAGTTACATGAAAACATGAACATTTACTTGACTCGATATTTTTGGCTATTGTTTGTAACATGTAACATAATATTAGCTCGTACCAGACCAACTATTGAAACACGCTAGCCTGATGTGAAGCCTAATTCAAAACCTTACAATAGTACGAGAGTACCAAACTTTACAATAAGATGGACAAGTCCACTCATTGAATAGACATTTCAGTGATTTTCTCACTAATGCACATCACTGCACGAAACAGTTTACGTTACAAAGTTCGAAATCATGCAGCATCATTCAGACTACAGTGAACATCTCATCCATACACGCGTAACGTATGTGTTCTCTCATTTGGGCTGATTTATCCTCATGAAATTCCCAGGCAAGCCAAAACAGATGTAAAACTATTTTGTTCATGTGAAGGGGTGCTATATAACATATACTGATGAAATTTTCAAAAAATAAAATAATTTCCCATTTAATTAGATAAGAATGAAAATTCCCAAATTCCCAGCCCATTGAAAATTCCCGAAACTTTCCATGGAAATTTTCCAACCCTTTGCAACCCTAGATTGGATTTATTGTTCTCCCCATGAATGTAATCTATGTTCTGCCCTATTTCAGTAGACTGGAGTTCTGGAAGTGGGTTACACTTTGTGGGTTATTTTGTTGGAAAACATTTGGAAATTTCGGCTGAAATACCTGATTGTATGTATCACCCAGCTTGGAAAAATAGGTAGAGTAACCCTAGCATACATGTGAAATAATAGTGATAAATTTGCATAGTACTATCATTTTTCACTCTTTAATCAATCAATAGAGCAATCCAAAGCTCTCTTTGTTCTTCTGAACCAAGACCAGAATGGAAATTTAGCAAGGAAATGTATTTCCTATTTTTACATACTGCCCAGGGTTCCTGAGGAAATTTTGTGGCTTAAAAAAGAAGGTTAATGACTGCATAAGGTTGTGTGATTTCCTCTATACATCAACCACTCACTAGTTCCTGTTCATGTTTTCCTTACTAATCAAATTACCAACCCACACATGGTTAGAGATACATCCTCGTTTTGATGTATGTTGCACGCTGCAACTCCTGCCAACTTCTTTGGTCTTGTAAACATATTTAAAGGCACTGTTTAACAAACTCATGCCTGGCCTTACATGTGATCAATGTCTCTAATATGGTGTACAAATGAAGCCCTGCATTAAGTGCTTTGAAACTGTGATGGTTTATCGGTGATCAGTTTACCACACACATTTTCCATATAGACTGCAGTGTTAGAATAAACCATCTGGTGGTGATTTATTACGGTGATATTCATTCGTAAATATCTTGATAGTAAAACATAATTTTCATAACTTTTGTATTCTTGGCACTTGGCAGTTTACTTAACTCTTTGCACGCTGAATTAATTCTGAGGGAATAATAATGATGACTGTTAGTTTGGTATTTTTTTTTACATTTTGCTTTCCTTATTGCACCATTGATACTGGTAATTATTCTATAGATGTTGCCTGAGCATGGCCATTTGTTCAGCTTGTCCAGTACAAACGTAACAGAGAAACTAATTATTACAATTGTTGAATTTAAATATTTAATCGTACGAATGTGCAAAATTGCAACACTCGCGTGCAAAGGGTTAAATCTGAACACCATTACACAGCACACGCAACAATAATTTTGTTTCTTTCAAAATTGAGTGTCTACATAGTTAGACAATGTCTTTAAAATAAATGTCAATGCTTCATTTGGGTTCATTTTAGTGGGTTTTATTCTATTCAACTTATTTTGTTTGCTTGTTAATTTTTGTATGTGTTTTATTTAATATCTGTTATTCAATTTTGATCTAGTTTTCAACCATTGTTTTAAGGTAACAGTGAGTACTCTCTGAATAATATAATTCAACTCTAAATATGATGCACATTTTTGAGTAAGTTTGGAATGTAGCATTAACTTCAAACAGCTGTAACTTTACACACATGATGGAGAAATATTCTGGAAAAAAGGTTATTGCAATGCTGTCAAGATTTCAGAATGTATCATAAGTTCTTCTAAAGTTTTACATTAACGACCAATCAATGTCTATTAAAGTATAGATAATGCACTTGTTACTATTACCCATTTCACAGAAAAAAAATGTCAAATCTGTCGGAAAACATTGAATGTAAACCTACAGGTTTAATTAGTAGATAAGTGAGTGCTTGTATCAAATATAACATATAATACTACTGTCATACTTGCTATTCTTCTAACAATTATCAAAAAGTGCAAAATTGCACCAATTTCATGTTAAGAGTTCATGACAAAACTTGAAAACAATCTATCAATTAGAAGTATTTCATAAAATGGCATACTAGCACAAATGTGAGTACTTAAAATTACAAACAGAACTTTCTCTTTAAATAAAGGCAGGACGTCTTGTTTGTATACCTAACAAAATATATACAATTGTGTAAATACATTGGTAAAACAGAGAAATACCATCTAAGGAACCTTTAGCAAAGTATAGGAGATAGAAACTCTGTTTATAGTGGAATCATACATAGTGATCATAGATTTTATTCAGAATAACTGCCCTCATAGATACAAAAATCTTAGCTACATTAAATACACAAATAGCGATTGTATTTCTTACACAATTTCATGTCTAAGGTAATCATTGATCCTCAGATTTCAGCGAACATTCCTTGAAAAACAGCCCTAAAGGGCATGAGTGATGTGGGCATGGAGAGAGGGTGCAAATGAGATCCCCAGCCTTTCAGGCACTTTTGTTGCCTACCTCATGACACA
>JZLH01S0272592.1:2790-16185 GCA_001188425.1 Eucidaris tribuloides
TTTAATCAGCTGTGAATGCCAGTCAATCAGTCTGATGACGTGCAACAAGTATAATTTTAGCTCTGTGTCCAGTGAGAGGAATAAGGTTCTGGAGCTTTCCATCGCCATGGTAACGGATCCTAACAGCCAGACATCGAGAAAGAGAATGGGCTCATTTAGTCTTGGTACCAGACCATGCACTTTTTCTACCTCCAGGTACACTCACTCTGCCTCAGATGTGTGACTTTTTCTACCTCCAGACTATGTACACTCACACTGCCATTGTTGAGAAAGTAAATCAAGACCTAGTCTTAGTTAGTCCAAGCACTTGACAGAAGATAGTAGTTTCCTTATGGATCTGGGATAATCTAAATGTCTGGAAGCCAGACTAGGGCTCTTGTAGCCTGAATAGAACTGATTCTGTACTCAAGGATAATTTGGTATTAGTCACTTTGGAAGTGAGATGAATATCTGTCAAATGGTGGAAATCCTCTGGTTGGCCAGAAGTTAAGTCATTACGTATAATTGGTGGATTCTCGTAATCGAACACGACTGCCTGTGTTCTGTCACCCTCTGAAGATATCGATCTGACGCGAAACCGAACGTTTGCCAGTGCACCGACTTCACCATTGTCTAGCCCCCTCACTCGAATGATTCTTGTCTTGTCTTGCCCCCCAGCTGACATAAATTTATAAATATAAACGCACACACACAAACACATCATCTCCATCTCATCTGCATAATATGCAAATTAGCCTTGACCTTGCCGACTGTGGGTTGACGGTGTCGTGCAAGTCTACTGTATGTGCTATACGTACGACGTGTGAAACCGGGAATGTGGATACGTACTGTGCCCGATTGAACCATGTTGTATGCACGTATGTGACTGTGAGCCCCCTTCTCTTTGTGTCAACTGTGCCGGTGCTAATGCGATCTACTTCCTGTGCTTAGACTAGCCCCATCAAAGCCCATATCCTGAGGAAGCCGGCGATGGTAACTTGGCACGTCGCTGCTCGTTAGAGAGCGAAAGTAAGGCGTTTGTGTGCCCGTTCGCCTGGCCCTGCAAGCGACTAATTCCTTTTCCACTTTTTAAGTTTTTGGAGTTCTCGGTGTGCTAGCTGCGACCATGAGGTATCTAAATAACCGACAGACTGCAAATAGAAGATCTAGGAGGTAAGGCCTGTTGGGGTTTTAGTTTGATTTGGTGTAGTCCACCCAGCTTGCCGGCGTTGTGAGTGACGCATGACCCCCAGTGTCGGCCATTTTGGAAAGTGTTAGCTCATTGTGTGCAAACTGATCCTTGTTGAACAGACAGTTGTACCAAAACTTGCTTCATAAGTTTGTGTTTGATTTGTCCAGATGTACTGCTGATTCCTAGACCAATCAGGGTCAAAGTTTTCAAAGTTTTTTGTAGTTGTGGTGTTGACTACAGGAAGGATTTATTGTTTGTCTACAAAAACTGACATTTTTGTGTGTGATATTATGTATTAATAGATTGATAAAACTTTCAAATACTTTAAACATATTCCAAATTGTAGTGAAAGTGTAATTCCTATTGTGTTAAAGGTTAGTGACATGATTGGGAACACTTGAAAATGCCTCAAGAATCAAATGAGTTGAAATATGTACCAACTATACACTAGCAGGAGTGGATCTCCCACCTGAGAGGATTTGTCTGTAATTTGTTTACTTTAAAGGAGAATCAACCATGAACATAGGAGTATTTTAAAAATAAGCCCCATTGAGAGCCACACAGCAGGTTTCCCTGCTATGAGTGATATTGACATTGTTTATCTTAGAATGAGTCAATGTTTGACTACAAGATTTTCACAGGAGAATCCTTGCATAGTTTACTTGATTCTAGAGTAGTTTCAGCCCAAGTTGAGGACTACCCCCAATCATGTCATTTACCTTTAATCTTTTTTTTTAAACTCTGTAATAAAAAGTAGTTGGTATATTTGACATCAAAGATAGTTTTACAACCATACATGTACCTCTACTGACTGCGTAGCAAGGGGCATCACTTTTCTATCATATACCTAAAAGAAAGAAAGTATACGGGATTGGGGGGAGGGGGGGGGGGGTGTGGGGGACCTTATAGACTGACAGTCCTATAGACTGAGGTTCTGATAGACTGATTTTCCGTTAATAGTGAGGATCCAATTTTATAAACTCATTCGCTCACCTGAACTTGATTGCCCTAAATCACCAAGTATGTTTAATCTAGCGAATCACTGAATTGATACATGTATATGCCGGGTTAGCTGAAGTTTATGAAAATTTTGTTCAAAATTTTGTTCGGTTAATACATTATTTTGATTTTGAAGAGCTGAAGTGGTGAAAAACTTTTCACACTGCTTCTATACGTTGTACAAGGTAGTATAATGTATCAAGAATCTTGAAGGGAAAGTAAAAAACAAAAAGTTGTATGGGATCCTGCTATACATTCTACTCAAAGCTGATGAGTCAAATGCATTTTATTGCCAATATTCCAAATTCAATTTTTGGTTTTCTAAATTTTATCTTGTATCATTATTACTCATGGAAGGTCATATGCAGTGGAACCCCTTGTTAAAGCATGTAACTGAGCAGTGTAGTTTGTACATGGTGCTGACTTAAAAAAAAATAGGGGTATTATAACTCCAAAATCGAGAGTTATTTTTTGGAGTAAATTGAGGTAGTACTAGGGTTGACTCACTGGATTAGAGCCAAAGTAGTTGCACAGTGTAGAGATTGACTTTCTAAATCACAGGAATTTCGACTGAATGTACACAACGCTCAACACAATTAGTTAACAAATACTTAAGTCAAAATACAGTATGCTCCAGATACATTTGATTTATACCAGAAATGTTATCAATGTGTCGGATCATTCAAGGAGCATATCTCTAAATTGTTACATCGTTTAAACTTTAAATGATGTAACCCTGTAACTATTGTGCTTGAAAGAAATAGCAGTACAGTTTTGTGTGATTCTGAAAGTGTACATTTAAAGTATTTCATTGCATATATTTTTGCACATTCATGCAAAAATATGCAGTCCTCACATTTGAAATCATGGGTGACCTAATTTTGTCTTCATTTCTTATAAAAATTTGTGTCCATAGTATTAAGATTTTTTTTGATCTTTTTTTTATCACAAGCAAGGAAGGACGGGGAGGAGCCCCATTGTACATAAATATGTAAATAAATTTACCTTGTGTCTACTATGGATTTGGAAAGGTTCTAATTAAAGACACAATATAACATTGTGGAAGCCCCATTTAAAAAATGTCAAACTTTGCTGTCTGACATATCTGACAGTGCTTGAATGGACAAATAAACACCCTAGAACACAAAACTTTGGACAGTTATGCAGTCATTAGAAAGCTATGCACAGATAAAAATCGACACATGAATTATTCTCAGCCGATAGAAAATTCTGCAATACACCAGTCTATGGGGGAAAACTGGAAGGGTCCCTCAATGATGTTCACTTTTTAAAAGCACTCAATGATAATTTTGAACTGTGATTTTTTCAAGGCTTCGTTTTCAGAGCTTACAAGAGACACTGGTAGCATGGTGAATCATGTAGCTCAGCTTTTTTTTAAACTGGTACCATTGTTATACGATGCCTTTAGTAAGAACCTTGTTTTGCAAAGAAGTAGCAACCTTGACACTTAGATGTGTCCTCTTGAGAAGGGGTCTGCTTTAGCTTTTAAAGTATTGTTTGATAAGATGTTATTAGATATGTTCATACGGAGCCTAATCATCGATGATAGCTTATCATCGATGATTAGAGCAGACCCCTTAAACTACGACGAGCGTCCACACGACACATAATCTTTAAGATTTAACTTTCGAGTGAGAGTCCCACTCGTTGATTAAGCCTCAGAAGCGGAAGTATTCGTGATGACCCCAGTACTAACACGAAACCTGGGAGGACATGAGGTTCACGGAGCGGTCATGCTCACTTCGAGTTCGTTTGTGTCCAGACGACTTGAAACTACGAGTGGGACCCCCCGCGGCTCGTGGAGAGAGCGTAAACCATAAGAAATCTTGTAGTTTTAAACTTCGACTAAACTTAAAGATTGCTAACTTTCGAGTCCGTCTACACGGGGCTAAACTACGAGCTAATCATTGAAGCTTAAAACTTCGAATTAAACTTAAAGTTTAGCAACACCGTGTGAACTTAACTATTGTGAAGTTGGTATTGAACCTTGATTCAGCTATAAAAGACCCTGCACAACAGATGACTGTTGTTGGTTTGCCTTGACCATGAGACTAGAAGGGGGAGATGGGGGATAGATTTGTACAAAAATTTGTGGTTGTTGTATAGGCTATGTGAGTCATACGAAGTGTACTTACAGCAGCCTGTATCACAGACAGCTGTGCACATACATGCACATGTTTGAATATTGTAGAAAATTCAATAAGTCTGAAAAATCTGATCAAAACCATGAGTATGTGCACATGGAAAGGCACCCCTTCTAAGTTTACAGATAGTCATTTTCAAACAATCATTTTCGACAATTTGAGAGTCTTAAGGGCTCATATCTTCCAACTCGGAGGTTATGAATGGATGATGATGACTATATTAGGTATAATGTAGTACTGGCATATGTGTCATTACCAGTTGGATTTGAATTCTACTATTGGACAAATAATTATGATTAAAAAACGGTGCGTGAGTGACACTACAAATTTTGGACATGGGTGTCTGACCATTATCGGTTATGGTAGGATTTGTACCAAAGTAGTTCTCCAAGAGTATCATGAGTCCTAAAACCATGTGCATAATTAGATTACCTATATAACATATGTAGTCACAATCAACCATTCCCTCTCTCTGGTAAATGGTCCCCCTTACATGCCGTGAGTGACACGACAAAATGCAAAAATACCCACATTAACATTAATTACCCTTGTACTAAATTCACTGTGTTACGACATATGATAAATTATTTTATGTTATTTTCATGGAAAACTATCATCTAAGATATCTAGTTTTAAAAAATATTGAAGCCTATTGATTTCTTGCAAGTTTTAATTTTCACCCTCATGTCCACTTTTGTTTGAAAATGACCAGATGCAAATAGATTTTAAAGCTGGTATCATCACATTCCCTGTCATCAGAGCAAATCCTGTAAAAGTGACAGATGGGTTGCCTTGAGACCCCCCCCCCCAAAAAAAAAACTAGGGTGGGGGGAGGGGGAGGCATTTTTTAAAAAAGATTTTGGAGGGGTAGATAACAACAATAGTTCATGTACTGTAATATGTTGTTGACATTTGAACCAATACAAAAAAGGTGTTGAGTAAAGATATGCTGTGAGATATCGACTTACTGCAACATCAGAGAAAGCATGCCAGAGATACGCCCCTTCAATGTCGTGGAACAGTATATGAAACAACTTTCTATCTTTAGGCCTACATGTTAATATATTTAATTAATCAATGAACTAATTAATTGAATAATTTTTTAACTAATTAATAAAATAATCACTCTGTTAACTTATAGTATCCTACATTTATTTGGAGGTTGAATTTGACTATTTTTGTGGCCTTCTGCAAAATGTCAATTTCTGGACTAATTTATCTTTTGAACCTCCATTACTAAACATGAATAGTACATGTAGTAGTTTTGTAAGCGGCTGTTCATGTTCGATGAGAAATGCAGAATAATTGGTCTAAACCTCAAAATTAAGAGAATAATGATTTGGCCATTTTAATCAATTTGATAAACTTTATTTGTTTTATATATTTATTTCTTATGGGGGGGGGGGCTGACATTTTAAATAATATCCGTTGATTACGTTTGTCTTCTTCAGATATGAAAATACTAGTCAGTACTAGTGATAACATTTCCCCTTGCACCTGTCATCCTGAGATGAGACTAGACCTTGGAAATGATTTGATGATAATTGCAAAGTAATCGCACTAAAGTTCACTTTCATAACATTCTTTGTAGGTGACTATAATCAAACATCAAAAAATTTCAGTACACAGTGACTAAAACGCAAATTTGGAAACTTGATTGCAATCGTAGATCTTTACCAATGTGATGTTATGAAAAGCAAATCTCCTCTTCAAAACTGTAGAGCAAGGTCACAGTGTTTGTGTACAGGGTTTGACAGTGTCTTTGTGCTTGTCTGTAAGGAGTACTGACTAATAGCGCCATTTCTCGACAGGTGCATTTCATATCATGAGCTCCTAGAGAGGGTTGATTTTAACAATGTGGTTGGTTGGAAAATGGAGAAATGCTAGTCTGACTTCCAGGCATTTGAATGAATCCATCATATACTAAGGCAATTATTTTTATGACTTTCATCAGTCAACTGCCTTGAACTGAGACTAGTGTGTTGCTCTCCATGGGATTGGTATAGTCTGCAGGCACAGACTTTATTTTGGCACTAAAATTCCACATTGCCTTGAGCCAAGACTAATCTTGTTGGTCAGAGCTTGTGCCTCATCAGGAGCAGCTATAACACAGAGCCTATGGAAGTAGTAGTCTGAAGCATAGATAGTTCAGACCCTGATTTGTGTAGCACGACGGACAAGGGTTTGTGCCTGCAAACTAGGATCAGTGTCACACGCTGCGGGTGCCCTCAGTGAATCTACTCTGAGGAAAAGAGTCACAGTGTCTTGAACCAAGACTATAGACTGCAGGAGGGAGGCAAGCAAGGTCCTACATATGATCTTTGTGTGTCTGTTTCAATTTGACTAATATGGGGAGGGGGAAGGGGCCATATCTGCAAGGCTGCGTGTCACTAGGTTACGCGTTGATTTTGTAGGCTCTGAGCCAAGATTTTGGTACTGTATGTGGTTTAGGCTCTTGTGTGTTGTCTATGTACATGACAAGTTATTTTATCAAGTTCAGATAAGTACTGTAAAAGGGCTGGCTTTATGGGCCCCCGTAAGATCCTTTCCTGGAGTGCACTCTCAATTGTAATTCTATGATACATACAAGTAGGAAACTTTTATGATATCACTCACACATGTACCTCAGCAAATATACTGAGCACAGTACAGTTTCAGAGCTCCAAATTTCAGACCAAATATCACAACTTCTTAAACATGTTTAAGCCACAGGCTAACATTGACCACATTTTTTTAAAAAATGTGAGTGATATAATTCCTCCTTGTTCTAGGTGTCTTTGATAAAGTCTGAAAATGAAGCCCTGAAAAATTGTATTTCAAAATGATGATTTGGTGCTGTAAAAAAGTGAAAATCTGCAAGCACTCGAGTATTTACCTACCCATTTCCTGCCATAGATTTACTATGTGCAGATCTAGGCTATTTTATCCTCCACCGGAGTGGAAATTGTACATATTGCCAGTGGCAGTATAACTTTTCAAACTTTTGCATTCTAGGGTGTTGATTTGTCCATTTAAACACTACTATGTGGAGCATATCAAAGTTTGACAATTTTTATGCCTCCGCCCCGTAAGGGAGCCAGATGCATTACGTTTTCGGGTTGTCCGTCCGTACATGTACGTCCGTGCGTCCACACTTTCTTGTGAACAAGATTACTGAAGTACCGCTGGAGGGATTTTGATGATACTTGGACCAAGGGTAGACCACTAGGCAAGGATGAATTGATTAGATTTTGGGACAAATCCTGTCAAGGATCAAGGCGTGTCACAAGGTCAATGACTTGTATCCTAAAATGCATTTCTGCCTATAATTCCAGTTGATGAGTGCTCACTGTTGATATATTTGGTCGGTTAGGTTAATAAAGCAAAAAGAAAAATATTTAGGTAGAGTCACAAGGTACAAGTCATAAGGTCAAGAGGTCAAAAGGTCAATGACCTTTGTCCCAAAATCTCATTTTCAGCCTGTAACTTCAGTTAGGAGTGCTCACTGTTGATGTAATTTGGTGGTTAGATTCAAAACCAAAAGACAAATATTTTGGTAGAGTCACAGGGGTCAAAGGTCAAGGTCAAGGGTCAAAGGTCAATGAGCTTTGTCCTACAATTCCATTTTCTGCCTATAAGTTCAGTAAGGAGTGTTCACTGTTGTAATTTGGTGGTTAGGTTCAAAGCCAAAAGACAAATATTTTGGTAGAGTCACAGGGGTCAAAGGTCAAGGTCAAGTGTCAAAGGTCAATGAACTTTGTCCCAAAATGCTATTTTCTGCCTATAAGTTCATTAAAGAGTGCTCACTGTTGATGTAATTTGGCGGTTAGGTTCAAAACCAAAAGACAAATATTTTGGTAGAGTCACAAGAGTCAACGGTCAGGGTCAAGGATCAAAGGTCAATGAATTTTGCTTCAAACCCCAAGTGCTAACTGTTGATATAACGGTTGTTAGCTCCTACATAGTGAGCGTACTGGGCGGAGGCATACCCATCGACTGCGCGCAGTCGAACTTTTCTAGTTTAAAATTGAAGCTCCACAATGATGAAACTTGATTATGAGTTTCCCGTCACATTTTTTTCAGCCCATAACGAGGGAACTATTTCATTATTCATTATTCATTACATGCAGGATTTCATTATTTTAACTTTTTTTACAAACACTTAATTTTTTTGTGTTCATTCCATTTGCACATTTCCAGTTTCTAATGGTTCTAACCCAAAAGATGTACAGTGGAACCTTTATGGACCAACAGACGATCTTGAAACGAAATACGAACAATATTGGGTCTTTTTTTAAACTCATTTCCTACCAAAACTTCCAAAATCAACTGAAAAAATGAGACTTTAAAAGAATTTTTCAAAATAATGAATTATTCTCAGATTTTCGGCCGCTAAAGCGGCCCAAAAATCATAACGAGGGCGGATGACGGGAAACTAATAATCAAGTTTCATTGGCCTTACTTTAAGTTTATGAGAAAGTAAAGATCGTGTCCTTAATTTGCAGACCAACCTGTTTTCGCTTAGACTTGATCCAGCTAGAGAAATTAATTGACGTTCATAAAAATGCAGTGTTCAAAATTTGAAATTCATTTGTTATAAAAAGTGTCAAGATTTATAATTATGAATGCACTTTGTATCGCTCATTCCTGTACTCTTATCTAAAGCCCAAAGTTTTCCACATTGGAGACTCGTGGAGTTTCTGTGGAAATCGCGGAATTGAGGTATAATGCTTAAAATGGAATTTTGAACAAAAATGAAAAATCATGCCTGAAAATTTCCCCTAAAATAAAATTAATAAATATTTATTGAATAAAACTAAACTAACTTACCAAAAAGATGCCTAATAAAGCCAAAGAAATCATGCTTGTCTGTAAATGTGTTCCCAAACCTGATTCAAAACCCCCGTGGGCCTAGTAAGCTTGACGTTACACTGTATTTATGATTTTTTAAAAAAAAAATTCAAGTCAGAAAATTGCAACATTACAGCACAGAGAAAAATGGAATTTGTCATTTGTAAAATGGAAAACCCCCCAGAATTTGACGTTTGCAAAATGGAAAATTTTGGGCTCTACTTATCAGACGGACAGAATTTTGGCCCACTTTCCAATAACCTGTTACATTGACAGTATACACTGTAGTTAATTAGCAGCACCAATGCCATCGCACCTGCTGCTTAACAAAGACATCTTCCTAATGTCATTTGCCATTGGATCAAAATTGTGCTTTTGGCGAGCTGCAAGGGGGGATATGAAATTGGCAAATGTCCGTTTTCCCGATATACTATAATTTTTTTAAATATACATGCTGAGTTACAGTGTATGTATGTGATGAAACAATTTCTGACGTTGTTCCAAAATAATTGATTGAGTCTGTGAGTTGACATTGTACTGGCATGTTTGGACCATGGATGGTTAAATTTTAAAAGCAGGTTGATGATGAATAAACTGAGCTGAAACATTTTCAGTAAATCCACTTAAAAGAAATACAGTTTCAAGCGTATTTTCCGTTTGTGATACTATGTATCATCTGTCGACATGAAGAGTTTGTATAAGTAAAAAAAAGTAAAATACAATAAAATTGAGATACTAGTACATGTACATGTATCTGTGGCACACTATGCGTGATGTTATTGGTGCAACAAATATTGTTTCCTCGAATGTAGGCTATAGTCAGCTTATATACCGGTATGTGTTTTTACTAGCTGTCCATAGTGCGATGATGTAAAAATTATGCCTTAGGTGATTTTGTCTGCTCAAGCTAATTTTTGTAAAATTTGTTTTGTCAAATGGATACAACAGATGGCAATGCCTTAAAGGCAAGGTTCACCCTGACATCAAGTTGGTTTTAATGAAAGCAGAACAATGAGAGAAACATATTAATGAAAGTTTGGCGAAAATCCACCAAAGAACAACAGAGTTATGAAGTTTCAAAGTTTTAAATTTGTGACATCACATGCGAGCAGCTCCCCATGTCACATAATATAAATTTCATAAATTTAAATTTTTCAATAGTTCATGATAATTGAATGCGTTTTGCATGTATGAAATAATGTTTCTGATAATATATTGAATGCACAGGTAAAATCATTTTCAAATTTCTGAGAAAACGGCACTTTTATGGAATTTATATCATATGACATATGGGGAGCTGCTCGCATGTGACGTCACAAATTTAAAACTTTGAAACTTCATAACTCTGTTATTCCTTGGTTGATTTTCGCCAAACTTTCAACAATATGTTTCTCTCATTGTTCTGCTTTTATTAAAACCAACTTAATGTCAGGGTGAACCTTGCCTTTAAACTCGATGTCTTCAGCTTAGAAACTGTAACAGAAAAACAAATCATGTAAAAACAAGAATTGAATTGGTGTTTGCATCTAGGCTAAGTGATGAGTGTGTGTAGTCGTTTGTGGCCGAGATGCCGACCTGCATGTACTGTATTAAAAACTGTGTTTAAAGCCACTGGCTAACATTTACCACAGTTAAAAAAATGTGAGCTACATAATCCTCCATGCTCCAAGTGTCAATGATAAGGTCTAAAAATGAAGCCCTGAAAAACTTTTATTTCAAAATGACGATTTAGTGCTTTAAAAAAGTGAAAATCGTAAGTTGACCGGATTCACCTGCCCATTTCCTCCCATAGACTCACTGTGTGTAGATCTAGGCTATTTTTTTTTACTCGCCCTGAGTATTAATTGTTTATTCATTTATATCTTGCCAGTGACAGCATAAATTTCCAAACTTTTGTATTCTAGGGTGTTTATTTGTCCATTTGAACACTACTATGTAGCTCAGATATCAAAGTTTGATAATTTTTTCAAATTGAAGCTCCACAATGTTAGCCTATCACTTGATGTACTGTTTGTTGCTGTACCGGCATCCTGCGTGCTATGTCAAGGAAGTTCAGCGTGTATGGCGTCAGTCGATCGTACTGATAGAGAGGATATGATGAATACTGTGCGTGTGTTGGCATCAGTGTCGGTTAAAAGCAGATCAGTGGTGTATTTAAAGCCGGGGGAATTAGGACTACTGAGTGCGAACTCAACTCGTGTTTAAATATATCCCACGGTAGGGATATGAATAGACATTACACATTCTGCTATTGGAGTGGAGTGGCGGTGTAGCAACAACACAAAAAACAGAAAAACTTGTATTGTTTTTTACCTAAAGTTGTATGACTTATTTTATTGTACTATACCACAGCTACTGCAACCTATTTCTTCTACTACTACTACTACTACTACTACTACTACTACTACTACTACTACTACTACTACTACATGTACTTACTACTACTACTACTACTACTACTACTATTACTACTACTACTATTGCTACTACTACTACTACTATTACTACTTCTACTACTACTACTACTACTACTACTACTACTACTACTACGACTACTACTGTCACTGCTACTGCTGCTTCTGTTCTTATTACCATTGCTGCTACTACTACTACTAGGGATATCAGGGAGAAATTAAAAGTTTAAAATAGATTCAGTTTCTATAGAGCAATGAATTTGTCTCTGGATCCGAAATAAAATGACACCAAAATCATCAAATTTGGTCAAGGGGTTCCGGAGATATGACATTTCAAAAACCCAAATTATTACCCGATTTGTAACCAAATATGGCCAAATTTGAGAAAATAGCCAATTTGCATATTTAAATTGGTGCCAAACTGTTAACTAAAAGCTTAGAAATGCTGAATTTGGCATCTTTCCCTTTATCATACTACAAAAAAACAAATAACAACCAAAGTAAGTTCAGTATGTTACAGATTTTGTGAAAAAAAGCAAGAGAAACATGGTCTTTTGTTCAATTTGACCCGCTGACCGGCCTTTTATTTCAAGAAATGAACAAGTCAGGCTCTAATATGCGTAATTGATAGAGGCTAGATCAGATGATTTTCTTGGTCATATTCATAAATTATATTGATAACTTCGGTAAGCTCTCCATGCAGGTGATAACCAACTAAATAGATTCATATATGCAAATATGGCGCATATTTAATTCATTAGATACATGTTATGGGGAAAATGCTAATTAATATCGCGTTAAATTACGATAGAGCCAATAAGTGATGTAATTCGTTGCTTTTAGGTTTATTCAATACCGTACTTTAACAGTTCTCCCTTTTTTGGGTTACACCTTGAATGAGACTTCAAATAGCAATGAGATGAAATTTAATTTCAACGATAAATTGCAATAAATGGCAGTGCTAATATAATATGGTAAATTGATATACATTCTAAAGTAATGTATTTCGTGCTTTCATGTTTATGTTTCACTGCATAACTATGCAAGCCTTTCTTTTCAGGTTATTACTTGTTATCAACTGCATATTAAATATGATACAATTATGCAAATTGATGCATGTTTAATATTAGGACACAATACATGAATTATATATGGCCAAATACTCAGCATAAAATGAATAATGGTCAACGTATAGCTAATTATATTTACATAATATAGGTACACTGGAACTCTTATAACAATTCATTACGAACTGAGCTTACCTTGTTATATCAGGTATTGTCATTCATATCATCAGATAAAAAAAAATAGAGCGAAATAATATATAGAGAGCTGGGACCAGCAAAATGACCTCGCTATAAGAGGATTTTGTTATATCCGACCACGTTATAATGAGGTTCCACTGTATTTGAATTAGTAAGTTGTACATATTCAGATATTGTCACCTGAAAAATAATAAATTCAGATATGCAAATGAGGTACATGTTTAATTACAAAGTACAGTGCTGTGTGGGTGCAAGAATTCCTGTGTCATTCTTTATTGAAAATAAGATTGTTTGGATTATAAAAAAAAGATAGTCATTGCACATATTGTTATTTAAATTCAAATTGACAAGCATGCTTTAAAGTGCACGTAGGATAGTAAATATTCCTTTAGGGCAAATTCCAAACATGAAATAAAGTTATCTTAAATATTTGTAATTTCGTCATTTTGTAGTTGTTACACATGTCTGTCAATGTCATGCTTATACTTTATGAATATTTATTGAACATGTATCTTTATGATTCTTATACCTTTGATTTGTACCTTGTTATT
>JZLH01S0272592.1:76626-101912 GCA_001188425.1 Eucidaris tribuloides
AAGCAGAAGAGCGTTAACAGTAAATTACTTGTAACGTGACAACCATTGGTTTATTTCACATGAAATCAAAGTATTGTGATATTTTATTTCCTTCTATCAATACGTAAGGCGAAGATATGGAATAAGCATATGGGTTTCAAATAAGAGGCAATTTACTGTTAACGCCCTTCTGCTTAGAGCATTTGCTAACGACCTTCTGCCAGCCGGGTGACGGTTTATATGCAAATTGATGTAAATATTTTAGCTGACCTGAACAAAGTTTACGATCAGGACCTAATGAAAAAGTAACTACAAACTATGGTAATACATCGTGATGGTACTGTACAATAGTATAATTGGCAACGTGCATTTTAGTTCTTTTAAATGACGCCATTGCAACAATATGTACAGCGGATCGGCAGCCTATTACATACATTTATCGTAAATCACGATTAATATTTGCTGCATTTTTTAAGTGTACTATCATATTTGGATGGAATTATCACGCTTGTATGGATCAAGTGAATCTTCATATTTCTAATATGTATTTGTCACATTGTAACCAAAGAACGCTTCTATTGTATTTTGATCCTCCTTGTGAAGCCGATTCTACAGTACTACAAACTTTATGCAATATACAGTGTGTATAAAAAAAAGGTAATCCATTATTAGAGCTAAAATATTGTCAACTATTTGTATTATACAGATTTTTAAGTATAATATCCGTAAAGAGCAACTGTTCCTCTTTCCAATGACACCTCACTTGCATCACTGGTCGCATGCATGACCGAGTGCATTGTTCTTGAAGAGTACACCGTCAAGTCAGACTTTTTTCCAAGATTTTGCATTATAACTTGCATGAAATATGACATAACATCATATCTTCAAAACATGAACCCACCCATTGGTGTCTTAATTCTTTCATCCATTGACTAAAACTTTAAAAAGTGTAACTTGACACCAGTGAGGGAAGTGAGGTATCATTAGACAGAGGACAATTTGCTCTTTAAGAATGATATACCTTTATGATAAAAAATACACTCGGCAAAAAAAGTTCTTGGACACTTATAAAAGTTAAAATATACCATATAAATTTTTATTAGAAGGTACATTGTTGTATATCAATATAACCAGACATTATTCCACTTCCAGTATGACATGACGGTAACATGTGAGCAGTCATGCATGGCTGATTACATGCATTAAACAATAGCAAGGTGAGTAAAAAAAAATGCAAGAAATTGAGCCTTCATATGCTAATGATCAGGTCCATCTTGTAGGCATACATTCAACAATTCCAACAGGTGTTTATGATTTGAATGAAATGCTTAGAGATGCATCATGAGATGCATCATTTGGACATGCACTTTCAAGATGAAGCTGCGACGTCGATGTGCTGCACTCATTCAGAGCCAGGGAGGACAAACAAGATATTGAACTGTTTTTCTTCAAATTTGGCCGCAGAGCGATTTTTCAGCTGTTGATTTGGCCGCGAATTTGGCCGTGAAAATTTTCTTGGCTGCGAAAATCTTCCGCCGACACCCCCCCCCCGAGCGACTTTTCAGCTGTTGATTTGGCCGCGAATTTGGCCGTGAAATTTTTTTTTGGCCGCGGAAATTTTTTTGGGCCGCGAAAATTAGACTGAGCAACTTTTTAGCTGTTGATTTGGCCGCGAATTTGGCCGTGAAAAAAACTTTGGGGCCGCGAAAATATATATCTCTGCACCTTCGGTGAAAAAATCGTTCCCAGGCCCCTGACTTGCACCACAGAGTTGAAATCTTCTTCTTATGTCCTCGTCATATTGTTTTTTCTACGTGATTGCTCCCATTAATCAAGACTTTATCAAATTGCCGTTTATTCGATAGGTTTTTAAATTGTCAATCATATTAGCTCTTCTTCAGTACTCTGCAATCCAGTCAAAAGTCAAAGATTGTACGGTTATGAGATTATGCTGTGAAAACCACATTTGAAGTGGCGCCAAGTTGCGCCAAGTGGCTTTTTTAACCGTTAATGTGCCATGAATTGTGATGCCCGAATGCCGAATAATAATATTGTCAGGACGGTTGACTCATCCTGGTATACTATTGTATTATCTTACATTGGTCAAAACTTAGGTAGCTGGGTAGCTTCACCTTATATTTGACACAATTATAGATTAATACTAACCGTAAGTAGCCATAAGGTTTAGAAGGATAAGCAAATATTGTGGGGATTGGAGTTTCGTTGACTTGTGTCAATGGTTGCATTACGTGTATATAGGTGTTCGTGGCATGCTGTAATGCATCTATACGGAAGCGGTGTAATGGTTATGAGATCAAAATGTGGGCAAAATATATGCTGTAAATAAAAGGCTGCAATGCAGCTTTCTTGAAGGAAACTCTCTTGTGAGAACGTCCTGCCTTGGCTGCAAACACCGTTTTAAGTGTAGGCCCGAGACATTATCTTGATATTTACGGATATATGCAGGTTACAAAGTGATTTGAAATATAAGCAGTACTAGATTGTTATTTATCGTATAAATTATGTTTCATGTTTATGTACCATGTTTGATAGGATCACATACAGCATACAATACGACAATGTGAAACTTCTGACCTTATTTTCAGACAACGGATGAAAATATTGATGTGAAATATATAAGAAATGCATATAATGGAACATGATAAGTGAGTAATTCAGCATTATATAATGTGCCATATACGCTCATATTCCATGCACTTTGTGTTGATCACTGTATGTGGACTTAGGAACCAATCATTGTTATGATCGTTATGACTTGACACACCTAAATATACGTAGCCGTTGTCAAAGCCGTTATCAATCATTATTAGGAAAATAATGCTTCATTACTCTCCAGTAAAATTGTTGTTCAACGGCGCTTTGTGCGTCGACATCCAGGTTCGGTGTTTCGCACCTCGAAATAGGTATCCGGTTTACTAAGACTGTGTTTACCTGTGTATCACCCCAATGTAACCTTGAAAACATGTCACATGTAATCTGGATTGACCCACCGACCATACGTGTAATGCATTATTGATCAGCCCCATCATCTTTTGCGATCATCTAACCCTTTTTTTTTTTGCTCACAGCAGGGCCAAAAAAAATTCAAAAGAGGTAATCGCAAAATCTTGCCAAATGCAAAACTTACTTTCTACCCAAAATGTTATCTTAGCTAGCTAACCAAACTTAATTAAAAAACAACAGCAACAAATGCAGTTTGTGAAGTATGTTTCTAAATTATGACCGGTGCCTTATTCCAGAGGAACAACATACTCAGAGGTCACCCAATGGGACATACTCAGAGGTCAACCGATGGGACATACTCATAGGTCACCCAATGGGACAAACTCAGAGGTCACCCAATGGGACATACTCAGAGGTCACCCAATGGGACATTTCCTCCAAGTCCATTGACATCCAATGAGGAACGAATATACAGCGAATGAACAATCTAACTTTCAGCATATTAGGTATGTCACAGAGGTAGTATAGGTATGACTCTATGTGACCTTCGAGGAAGTGCTCGACGTATGAGCCACAGTGTTGTTAGCTCAAAATAATAAATACATGCATCAACTCATTCACTGTGGTCATGATCTTAAAAATTTCAATAACTTTTTAATAGAGTTAAATATACATCGTAGTTCCTGTCTTCAAATGTTTAATGTTCTTTGTAAATCGTCTTTTCTCAATAAAATGTCTGATAAATATTCAAATGTATTTATCTCGAGTAATGTGTTCAAGTGTTCAAGATGAGATCGATTCGCATTAGGATGAATAATGGTCTTTTAAATCTATAGATTAAGGTTATCTGTATTTCTGTATAGATAAACTGCCACAGAATTTTTTAATCAACTGGTATCAAAACGGTTGACTGGGTACTGTTTAAATTTGTAGATATGAAGAAATGTATTTTTTCCAAAAAATGCCAGCTTTCATTTTACATAACCAGTCACTGTAATGAAGCAACACACCACATACAATAGAATCAGCCAACAATGTGTCATAGAAAGTAAAGTGTCTGACACACACACACACATGTCGTAAATTTTTAGTAAATTTAAAAGCAGTTTAACAGTAAAGCGTATAGCTGTAGTTTGTGCGTGTGTGTGTGTGTGTGTGTGTGTGTGTGTGTGTGTGTGTGTGTGTGTGTGTGTGTGTGTGTGTGCTTAGTGATGTGTGTGGAGTATGGTGTGTTGAGTGTGTGTGTGTGTGTGTGTTTGTGTGTGTATGTTTTCGTATGTGTGTGTGTTGTCACGCAGGTATACTTGTGGGGTGTCGCATGAGTACAGGAACACCATGTGGGGTATTTTTTTCCTTGTGGTCAATTAATCATGTACCCCTCAAAGGAATACCTCTACAGGAGCATATAGTGGCCTGAAACATCAGAATAAAAACATTCTGTAAGTGCAGCCCTAAAGATATTTTCTTAATGGATTTTTGCTTAACCAAGCAATCTACTCACACAAACATAATTGTGCGGATCCAAAGTTGATATCTTGATATCTGGTACTGGCACACAAACTCTCACACAGTAACATCAGTTCCCCACATTCAAGTATGCCTTTGTAATTGTGTGTGTGTGTGTGTGTGTGTGTGTGTGTGTGTGTGTGTGTGTGTGTGTGTGTGTGTGTGTGTGTGTGTGTGTGTGTGTGTGTGTACTATGTGTGTGTGTGTGTGTGTGTGTGTGTGTGTGTGTGTGTGCCTATAATGGTCTTGTGAGGAAGAGACAACAATAGATTGCCTAGGTAGATTCATTTGGTCAGTCTTGTGGAGTAAAAAGCATAGCTTGGTACCCAACACGAAAATGAGTGCGAACGTGTATGTGTGCATATGTTTCTGTGTATTTCCGTGCCATATACGCGCGGGTAAATATGTCTGTGAAAATATATGTGTGTACAACTGTTTGTATGATTGTGTCTGCATAATGTGTGTGTATGTGTGTGTTTGTTTGTGTGTGTGTGTGTGTATGTATGTGTGTGTATGTGTGTGAGTGTGTGTTTTTGTGTGTGTATGTATGTGTGTATGTGTGTTTGTGTGTGTGTGTGTGTTGGTAGTGTGTGCTCCTCACTCTAAGTTTGTATGTGCATTATGTCGTTTGATACATGTTAAATGGGTATCTACTTCAGTGGAAGTAATCCATTGGTGGGGAATCAATCATTTCTTCTCGACACTTATTTTGACATATTTCAAGACTAGATTTTAGGCGAATGTTGAATTCTACAATCGTCATGTTTTTTGTCTCGCCCACGGGAGGTGAAAGCGAGACTAAGGGATTCACATTCGTTCATCTTTCGTCACATAATGTTACAGTTTACCTACGACAAGTTTACCTATGTTAAATAACTTGGCAACTGGTACTCCAATAACTATCAAACTGAGGTGATAGATGAACTAGGGGAACCTTCATGTTGAGGTCACATGGTGAGGTCAAAAGTCATTGATGGTCAAGCATTTATCTCCAAGGCTCTCTTATGACACATAACTTTATAACCATTGCTCCCTTTTCAACCAAACTTAGGTCATAGATACACTTGAGAACCAAGTGAAATTTGGGAGACCATTATCATGTTAATGTCATTTAGTCACGGGTAGGCCGAGACACAATATGAATGTTGCCTTTTTAAGTGTCTCGCTCTAAATATGATGCTTTAATTTCACACACACACACACACACACACACACACACACACACACACACACACACACACACACACACACACACACACACACACACACACACACACACACACACACACACACACACACACATTTACTACACACACACACACACACACACACACACACACACACACACACACACACACACACACACACCTCCATGGCCAGGTTTCTTACAGTAGCAGCCGACAGGTCTAACATGCTGCGAGGTTGTTATAGCTCCCTCTTGTGAATCAGAAACGTAAGACTAAGCACAAGCGATTTCCGCAGTACTAAGAAAAACCGCTCAGTTGTTTTATTTGATTGAATAGTGTAATCATTCCCCTTGGAGGTTGTAGACAGTGCCACATTACATTTATCTATTTGTGAATGTTGATTCTATTTGAAAGATACAGTATAGGGTATCACTTTTGCTGACCTCCAAATTACACCAACACATCAATTCATTTTATAATTTCATAGAATATTTTTTAATGTTTGTGACAATTGCAGGCGTCACACTGTCCCAAAGTTGAGCAAAGATGGACACACGACTGAAGGAAATTTTCAAATTCGGCCAAGGCTGCCACTCGTAGGGGAAATCCCCTACCGTCGGGATTTTGACCATGCGTAGGTTGTAGGGGATACCTACGGGGAAAATGGCCTTCCGTAGGGGAAACGTAGGGGGTTTTGATGATTTGTAGGGGATGTAGGGGGTTTTGACAATTTTCAGAAATATTCGTAATTTTTCCAAGGAAATCCGATTATATTCGCCCAATTTGTCCATCTCCGCAGAAGAAATTGTGATCAATATTTTGCATTTCTAAGGTTATTTTTAGGGGAAAACATACCTTTTTAGGGAAAAAGTCGATTTTGTAGGAGAAAACATAGGTTTGTATGGGAAAATATGGTGAATTAGGCGTAGGGGAAAAGTGGTATCCGTAGGGGAAAATACGCATGCGGCGTAGGGGGAAATCAAAATTTTGAGTGGCAGCCCTGAATTCGGCTCTGAAAGTATAAGCATCGGGCCATTCGTGAGAGCATCTTACTTGCTTTGGCTGTTGATTGGATTAGTTATTCAAATTCGCAAGGGCGTAGGCTGGGGGGTGCACTGGGTGCACGTGCAACCCCCCCCCCCTCAGAGCCATAGGAGTTCCGCTCCTGGCAAGCAAAACGAAATTTGCACCACTTTTTTCTGCTTTCAACGCCCGATTTACTCAACTTGAGTTCCACCTCCCCAAGATGTGCACCTCCCCGTGCCCAAACCAGCCTACGCCCTTGAATTCGGGTAACCTTCGCGCGAAATTGAAAATTTCATATTCATTTGGCCATCTTGGTCAATTGCGGGACAATGTGACGGAACGATGCTACCTCGCTGTCTAGCTTGTGTTAGCCTCATTTCAGCAGTATTATTTGAGAATTCATTTATTAGTTCATGCAGTCAAAACTACTTAAGACAATATCATGTAACAATAATGCATATGGTATATGCTTGTTTCTTTATATTAATTGTACACACTGTGGCATATGTGTCGTACACGCATGCAAAGCGAGGGTTTGAAGTTAGATTAGTAATGCTTGTATACTACAGACTATAACCTATGGGCAATCATTGCAATCAAAATCTACGGAGGTTATTTCACTTCCAACGAAATAATGCAGGGGACAGGGCACAATAGCAAGGGAGAAGTGCAAGCGAATTAAAAGATTATTTACCAGGCTGAGCTACTGCATAATTGGTGTTCCATATTTTAGATTCTTGTCTTACCAACCATTCATTTTATTTTGTCGGCAAACTCGGCACCCCGTAAAATTTTGTTTTCGACGTATGACTCGCATTCACATCATCTCTTCTTCCTTGAAATAGTAGAATATTGTTAATAAACCGTTCTTCACACGTATTTCCATGTATACATGTACTTGTTATGGGCTGTCATTCAATCAAGAAATGCATTTGATGACTGTCAAATCAATATATCTTTTCGATATACTATCATTTTGCTTGTAACTACTGACTTTGCTCTGTAAATGTCAGATATCCTTGCAATAGCGAGTTGTGTATTATTATTTCGTATACCTAAATATTATGTAATCTTATGTTCGTCGGTGTCAGGCAGAAAGGGCCTAGCAAATGTTCCCGGCAGAAGGGCCTTAATAGTAAATTGTCTCTAACTTTAATACCATATAGCTCTTTTCACATGAAATCAAAGTACAGTGTAGTGTGATATTATTACACCCTTCTGTCAGTCTATTAAAGCTAAATGACATGATTGGAGGTAGTCCTTAACTTTGGCTGAAAGTACTCTATAATCAAGTAAACTAAGCAAGGATTCTCTTGTGAAAATCTTGAAGTCAATCTAAAATAACTTATGTCAATATCCCTCGTGGTAGGCAAACCTACTGTGTGGCTCTCTATGGGTCCTATTTTCATCGTGCCCCGATAAAATTAAAATACTAGTATGTTCATGCTTGATTCTCCTTAAGTAAACAAATTAGAGACAATCCTTCCGGCTGGGAGATCCACTCTACCTAGTGTATAGTTGGTATAATATTGAGAATTTGTTTACAAAGGCCCTGTGGCCTTTATTTTGAAAAGTTTTCTTTCATTTCACCTAATTGTTCTTTTTCATATGTATGGCTAAAATGGTTAAAATATATATGTGTGCATGTATGTATGTATGTATGTATGTATGTATGTATGTATGTATGTATGTATGTATGTATGTATGTATGTATGTATGTATTTGTATTTTTATCAATTATGAAATGAATAAAACGAATCTTGAATCTTGAATATTTCAACTCATTTGGTTCTTGAGGCATTTTCAAGTGTTCCCAATCATGTAGAAAGGCAATATTTCTCAAATTTATCGATAAGGCCCTTTTGTCGGGAACATATGCTAGCGCCCTTCTGCCGGACAACCGATGTATTGTTTTCATTATAGAGAAGAAAATATATTCCATCAATCAATTAATTTCAGTACGTTGAGGGCTACAAAGGGAAGAGCCTTAGTTGAGATCAAATTTCTACCGATCATAAACATTTCATATGAAGGCGTGCAATGATTGATTTGTACTGCACAATTAATTCAGACTATTTTCCCAAAGTGTTTATAACGTACACATCCTTCTGTTCAATTCACCATATGAATTACTTACGTTGTCTAGTATTCTTTCTTCGAGAACTCGGATGCAAGGGCGTAGGCTGGGGGGTGCACTGCGGTGCAACGTGCCACCCCTCCTCCCCCCCCCCCCCCGCAGCAGCCATAGTAGTTCGCCTATAATAGCAAAAAAAAAGAAAATTTGCACCACCTTTTCTGCTTTCAACGCCTGATTTTCTCCACTTAAGTTCCACCTCCCTAAGATGTGCACCTCTCCATGCCACTTAAGTTCCACCTCACCAAGACGTGCACCTCCCCATACCCAAACCAGCCTACGCCCTTGGGATGTTCAGAGCAATAAATTTTACCTGTCATGAACGACAAAGTCATTTTATTATAATGCCCCTTTTGGCGGATCACTACTTCGTACCCACATCTACGGGTAGTGTTTCGCTCATGAGAAGGAAACAAACCAGATGGTAAGAGGGCCAAATGGTTATCAAAACAGATGGTTGGTAAAACGAAAAGTAGGAAATGTAATGTAATAAAACGAATTCAAATCCGATTCGGCCATTTTTTTTCAAGAATATCTTTGCTATCATACAGATGTCCGGATGTAAAATTCTACAACATGCTACAATACAAAAAATCAAAAATGAAAAAAATCTCCTAACGATTACGACTCTTCAAAATTATACGAAACAGTAGGTTGTTCTCATTTACGTTGAGACGGTTTTTATTTCTCTGTCGTATTTATTCATTTATTTATTTATTTATTTATTTATTTATTTGTTTATTTATTTATTTATTTGGTTAGTTAGTTAGTTAGTTGGTTAGTTAGTTAGTTAGTTAGTCATTCATTCATTTATTCATTCATTTATTTATTCATATATATATTTATTTATTTATCTTTTTATTTATTTATTTATTCATATATATATATTCATCTATTTATTTATTTACTTATTTATTTATTTATTTATCTATTTATTTATTTTGTTAGTTAGTTATTTGGTTGGTTAGTTAGTTAGTTAGTTAGTCATTCATTCATTCATTCATTCATTCTTTCATTCATTTATTCATTCATTTATTTATTCATTATTGATTGATTGAGTTGATTTATGTATTCTTTTATTATTTATTATATTTATTTATTTATTTATTTATTTATTTATTTATTTATTTATTTATTTATTTACTTATTTTTACCAGGAAACTCTATGATCCACTTTCACAATAGATGTGTAACTTAGTTTAAAGGCAACAAATCTATTTTTCACCCCTCCAGCAGCACAACACAGCATCACTCATGCCCTTAGGCTATTTATGAAGGACATGCCAGTGGGAACTGAAGAAAAAAAACTTTGACCATTAGTAACTCCTGAACGGTTCGGCCAAATTTGTCCAAACTTTCACTATATTCTTTCTCTTGTTTTGCATTTACTGAATGCAGGTGAATATCTGGATATCATTTCCATTTAATGTAACTGCTCACCTTGGATAAATTTACTGTGTAGGGTATATTTTTCAATTGTTTACATTATTGTGCTAAATTTACTTAGGCAAACCAATTGAAACAAAAAATCAAAGTATTTTATTTTTACTAAAAAGCTTCCAGGTACATGCATAATACGGTAGCATATAAAGCAAAAATTGATACGGTACTTTCCATACGGTAGGCAGATCAGAAAAAACACATTATTTTATAATGAGCATTCAAGTAATATATCAAGGTTTCTCGTAATGTAAACAGAAGCAAGTATGATCAATCATCTTCTGACATTGTTAGGAGGAGCAAAAGTAGATAAAGGCTCTCACCTGGCCTTGTGGAAGTAGATGCAGTTTGGACATGAAGAGTTACAGTTCAGCATTTGGTGAGTAATTTACTATTCCTGAAGACTTTTTGCAGGGTTGCCACTAAAAAAAAATCATTTCTCCCTACGCGGCATGCGTATTTTCTGCTACGGACACTACTTTTCCCCTGCGCTCGACCCCAATTAATCCAGTGGCGTAGCTAGGATTTTTCCAGCAGCGGGGGGGGGGGGGGGGGGTAATGACGAAACAATTTTTTTTCTCAAATACCAGGTCCAAAATTTTTTCCCAGTCTCGCCACAATTTATTTTTTCTCTAAATCCAGTTTCATAATTTTTCACGGTCATAATTTTTTGTGGTGGGTGGCACGTGTCCCCCACCCCTTGCTACGCCCATGCCAATTTTCACCTACGAAACAAGTTTCCCCCTACAAAAAAACACTTTTCACATTCCCTTACAAAATAACTTAAACAAATGCAAGAAATTTATGTTTATTAAGAAAATTGACGTTTACGGTTTGCGTTATTATAGGCCTATAAGGTTTCTGCAGTTGAGAAGCGACCAACTAGGACAAATAATGTCTACAGCCGATTATGCGCGAGAGTTCCTTGAAATCCTATGAGGATTTAAAATCATTTTTTTGAAAATTGTCAGAATAAAATTCAAATACATCAAAACCCCTGACTTCCCCATACGGAAGTCCATTTTTCCCGTAGGTATGCCCTATTATAAACTGCATTCATATATTCTTGTTCATTGATTGGTTAAAAGTATGTCACATGATGAAAAATAAACACACTACCGTGCGAGTCTGTGAGAAAGTACTATTTACGGATCCGTAAATAGTACTTCAAATCCGTAAATAGTACTTCTGACGTAATATCGGAGCGATCTGATTTGCTCTACGATTTGTTCGATCTGTCGGGATTTAGCCAATCAGAGGGGAGCTCATGCTGGCTTCTGCCAGCTGCGATTATTCACTCGCACAACAAAACCACGAAAAACTCAGGAAATGTTGAGTTTTTATTATGAAATTTAAACAATGATGCCATAAATGTAACACTATCGGAAAGGTATGTAATTCCCTATTGATATTATGCATTTTACTCATTAAATAATGTCGTAGTTTTTCCACAATAAACTTTTATAATATTCGTCTTGCCGCTCCCTGCGCTGTGACAGGAGCTAAAGCTATGCTACACATGAACGATTGCACAGTAGCGAATGTCAAATATCTGGCTCATTTCGTGAATTTCGTGAATTCCGGTTTAGCAATACATATGCCCGATCCCGACGCTTTATTATTCCACGAATTTTCGGAACTCTTGCTTTATATAGCTAAAGAACACGACAGTTTGCCAAGTCATCTTCTGTGGCTACATTGGATAGCGCGCATGTCACAGCGAAGAGTTTAATTGTTTGTGACTCGGGTTCGATACCCACGCTACAGTTTCGTTTTTACAACTTTTTTTATTTTTTTTTCATTAATGTCTTGGGGGAAACAAGCACTG
Source organism: Eucidaris tribuloides (assembly GCA_001188425.1). Taxonomy (NCBI): domain Eukaryota; kingdom Metazoa; phylum Echinodermata; class Echinoidea; order Cidaroida; family Cidaridae; genus Eucidaris; species Eucidaris tribuloides. The sequence goes on from JZLH01S0272592.1 coordinate 88,691, forward strand.
TTTTGTACGGTTAGCAACGTTAGTCGTTACTTCCATGTAGTAAATTGTTAATAGTGACCTAGTTAGATCTAGTTTTTTATCATAAATTCAAGGCCTGGTGGTGCCATCAAAATGATGAAACGTGAGAGTTAACGTTAACGTTAAAGTTTAACGTTAAAGTTTAAATTGCATACCTATTTAAATCTTTTAACCAATCAATTAACAATGAATATATGAATGTAGTTTATAAAACAAATATCATATGTACGGCCTTCATTCGAGGCTCTAGTTTAAAACTATGGTCCCTCGGTGACTGCAGTAGTACTATTTTGCTTCGGGGCTGCGCCCCTCAGCAAAATAGTACTACTGCAATTGCCTAGGGCCTATAGTTTTAACTAGAGCCGCTCATGGCCGTACATATATGTATACTGTGTAGGTTGGCTAAAACTACCTACAGTGGGGGGGGGGGGTTCCCCGTGCGAGTGACAGCCTTGCACGTGCAGAACGAAGGTCATAATTTGTACGAAACTTAGTGTTACAAGACTGAAAAAACTGACAGCTCGACACGAAAGCTATGCGATAAATCATGCACGAGATACATATTCAGAAATATACAGGTGAAAGTGTTTTTCTCAGCAGTGTGTAACGAAAGCAATTAATGCAGCCAATACTAATTATGATTGCTCTGAGATGCCTCACTGGAAAACCATCTATAGGCCTATGGTATGGTATTGAGATGGCGTCACTTGTGACATCTGTACTAATTATGAACTGGCTTATTGCGCAGAGGTCTGAACTAAATGCTTTGTAAGCACTCGGGTGTTAGTTTTAACACCTAGGGGGTCGGCCAATTCAAATTCCAGATATCGTGTTACACATCACAACGTATATGTTAAAGATGATATTCTTGGTACGAGGAGAAATCCTTTCGGTGTTAAAATTCAACACCAAATCTGGTACAGTAACTCCAGTTATAACGAAGTCCTCGGGACCAGCAGACTTCTTTCGTTGTTTCGATATTTTATTAATGCAGATAATAATTTTGGGACCTGAATTTTATAACCGTGTTCGTTATAACGGGAGTACCCTGTATCTATATTGGGCAACACCTTGAATTTTGCAGTGTACTATTTAATTCGTAAAAGCCATTATTTCTTCTCAGAACTCGAAAAGACGTAGGCCTACGGAGGTGGTGGGGTGTTTTGGTGTGTAATATCCCCTATTATATCCGTCATTGTATGTTTGTTGATACCTGGTTGGTCAATTGCGTATCATGTGATTAATGATATTCCAACTAGATCCAAGGAGGTGTCGCCTTGGTGACGTCAATTCAGAAATAGTCGACTATTTGGGTTTTGACGTCACACACAATGACGTCAAAACCCAAAATTAATAGTCGATTCACGGCCTGTAACAAAAGTCAGAAAATAACACCACACGTTAAAAATGTGTCGCAATTGTATCTTAATTAACTGTTTAAAAATGCTTTAGTGCTCTGTTTGTCATTTTGCACGCTCACTGGGTCTAGTAAATCTTATCCAAACGTGTTTTGCAAAGGAAGACAAATTTGTATGGATGGGTATGTACAGTTTTAATGTACCGTACGCTATTTTTTTTTCCATGCGCGTGAAAGACATTTAGCGTGCTACACCCGTATGGAAGTCTTGCAAAGTTTCAGATTAACACTGGGTTAGATTCGTCAAGTTTGAGTTTTGATTACAGTTGAAATACGAATGAGGATTAAATTAGTGTTTTATAGGTTTATGAAATTGGTAGAGGGTTAACTAGAGTATACGTTTATGGAATTGTATCTCTATCCGTACCACAAATAAAAATATCGCGCAGTTGTGTGCCGTACATGCAACACACACGCACTCGTAGGGGTACCGTCGGTAAATTTTCTTTTCTTTTCTTTTTACTTTGTGTAGTTTCCTTGTTTATTCGATGACAGATATAAAACAAATATGTACGGATACGAGAGTCTTTGGTTGAAACTATGACCCCCTCGGTTACGTTGACTGTTAACTATTTTCCCTCAGGGCTGCGCCCCTCGGGAAAATAGCTCAGTCCACGTAACCTCGGGCTCGATCGTCATGGTTTGAACCAGAGACTCTCGTATCAGTACATATTCACATTCCTATATTCACAGACCACCCCCCCCCCTTGGCCGTGGAACCGGTTCCTGCCGGTGGTGTTTTTGGCTTTCGCTTTAACTGTTTGCCTGTGAACGGATGTATTAGGACGTGTAAAAAAAATCCGGGTCGGGACCTCCCGCCCCCCCCCTCCCACACACACACACACGCACACACCTTTTGGTGTTTTCCTTGCATATGAATTAGCCACTGAAAAACACCCCCTTTGAAAAATCCTGCGAAAGCCTATGCCAAGGGTTTGAACATCAACAACATTCTGGTATTTTTATTGGACAAGATGGAACGCTAAATCTAACACCCCGCTATTTCAGTGTGTGCTTTAATCAATGAACATACAAAAAACATCAACGGTAAACGTACACGCTACTCATATCAATTTTTACTCTTTGATTCTAGGCTAGTTATCCAACGGTGTAAACATGAAGACCGTGTTCCCGCTCCTACTCGCTCTGACAATCGCCATGGTATCGTCAAAGATGATCAAGTATAAACTGGAGGAAATGAATAACCTTGAAGTACTGGAAACCAGTAAGTAACCTTCAAACGTAGGTCACTTGGGTTAAAAATGTACGAAAAAAAATCAAGTGAACGAGCTAATGCCAGAGAATTGGATAAGGTTTGAGGATTTGAATAGCTAAATCATCAACGCATATTTGTTTGAGGAAATGAGAAGGGAAATTTAAAAGTTAAACTATAGTGACGGATTACAATTGACACAACAATGATGAAGAACAGTGGCGTAACTACAGGGGGTGCACGGGGGGCACGTGCCCCCCCCCCCCTTCCCAATCGGCCGGCAAAAAAAAAAACAAAGGGAGAAAAAGGAAAGGAGACAAAATAAAAAGAAAACTGAAAAAGCAAACTTATTGAAAACTGCTTCATCTATTACTAGTTATGTTTGTTTACTCAAAGTTCCAGTATATAGGTTTGTAAAAGAACTCGAATTTTCGGGTAGTCTCACGTACATTGTAAATGGTGGCAGAGATGCCACGTCCAGTACAGCATCTTTTTTTCCCATTTCACAAAACATCTACATGTGGTAAAATCACTCTTCTCGAGAGTTATGAAGTGATCTGATATTCACAGATTTCACCGCTAATAGAGAAACTGTAAACGTTTCATAATTCTGAATTGTGTGGAATCTTTGACGAGTATATTTCTAGCGTTGATATGTTTGTTTTGTTTATTAATCGCTTAAATGTTTCAAAACACAGATATATAATTTGTGGCATAATTTTATAACTAAATTTGCTTGCTATTACTCCACCCGTCCCAGTGGTCAAATTGTTGAAAGGACTAGGTATAATTGAATACGGAAGCTTGCTCTTCTTTTCGGGTTAATTTAGGATTCTATTCCGATTACCACCGTCTGTAAAACAATCATTACCGGTAATCGTTATACTGATTTACACTTCAACAGCATGGCAGAATGAGAGTTATTCTTTGATAGTCTCCCCTTTGGCTTAAAGAAATTATTTTTTTATTTCAAAACCGCTCGCTCGCTGCGCTTGCTCGCAGGATTACCTCTTTAATTAACTTTGAACTCGGATTAGCGGAGGCAATACTGCAGATACATCTATCAAATAAATCAATTTTGTGTATAAATTTCTCCTCCAAAATTATCACCACTGAGTGCCCTTATTTCAAATCAGATAGAGGGGTTATATAACCTGAATAAAGTAACGGACCCGTAGCTGGGGGGTGGACGCACCCCCAAAATCTGAACCGTTAACTTAAACAAAAGTATGTATTTTTATCATTGGTTTTTAATTATTGTTGACTGTTCATTTCACGAAAATCAAGTGTTAGCAGATGGTCAAAATATGTTCATAAAACCGCTAGAGCCCATCAGCCATCCCTGACCCCCGATAAATATTATCACCATGTTCTGAAATAACCTGCCATCATCACCTATTCATAATACAATGTTCATGCCACAGGAGGGACGAAAAGGTCTGAAAAGTGGGGTGGCTTTTAATGATTGTCCACTGTCCATTTCACAAAACAATAGTGTCATCAGAGGGGTGAATTGAGCTGTTAAACGGCTAAAACTCGTCAGCTTAAGGGGGCCCTGCCCCCTGACCCCCGGCCGGGACCCTACAAGGCATTGTAAAGGTGCGCCCCTTGAGACTGCCTGTTATAAGATGGTCAGCCTCTCCCACGCATTAAACAAATCTGCGCCCACTGTAAAAAGGTTTTCTTGATTTACCCACCCCATTGAAATATCCTGAACAAGGGTGTAAAGAAACCCTTATATATAATTCCATTTATAATTACTTTAAAAAAATACACAACAAAAACGTGTTTTTCTTCTTGGATTTTTCAAAGTTTCCCAAACCGTTCGCTCGCTACGCTTGCTCGCGGATATGCTTTTTACTAATTATGGAAAAAATGAATGTAAAACGACAACATGAAAATGCCGATTTTATTGCAAAATGACTTAAATTGGTTACACTTTAACACAAGAATGGCCAAACAAGTCTTAACATTTCAGTACCATGCACTATACCCAGTTGCGTACGCAGCGCTTTAAATCCACCATCTAAAAATTCAATTTCGGGCGAGCGACTATGGGTGACCCCCCCCCCCAATTAGTAAACCCACGGTACGCCACTGATTAGGAACGATTTGAAGATAATTATATTTAGTATTTCAACACAACAAACCTATTCGAATGTTTATAATATACAACTTAGACAAGATTAGAAATTAGATAGTAATAAACGTGAGAATACTTTGATACTATGTTGTAAATATTTGTACCGATCTGTCTGCATTTTTTTTTTAGTTATGGTACGATATGATGATATGCAATTCCTCCTCTAACTGTTTTAGTCTAAAATCCATCACAAGTAGCGCAGAAGAACCAGTAAATGCCATGGAATAATTCCTCATTCACTCTTAACAAAAGGTTAACCAGATCAAGTTTCCGATACCAATAAATTACCAAATACCAAACCGTTCTTGAGACAAAAAGTAATCAGAATCTGTATTATGACGTAATAGACTGACAGTGTTAAATTATGAGATGGTTGACTTTGCCATTCGTTCACAAAATGTGACCCAAAGAAACGAGAAGTTCTGACGAAATCAAATGATGATCCACATGGTGCTGTGCATCATCTAAAATTATAACCTGATAAGTGTGAAATAATTGTGAAATTCGTGTGTAGCTTCGATATCTAAAGAAATGCTTTGCGTATGCAATCTAGTCCGGCGATTAAGTCCAAAATATCGACCGAATTGTTCACTTTTGTCTAAAAGCATCAAATTTGGCACAGATGTTGATTAATATTATAATAAACAAATTTAGATATTGGGCCCTCTAGAATTTTAACAAGGAGAGCCGTGGCAGTCACTTTTTTTTCAAAATGGCCGCCTTGAAAAATTGTTTTTTTACAATTCGGAAGATAACTTTGTAACGGAACCATATTTTACTATGTGTGTGTCATCATATTCAAGGGGACTAATTTTTTTACAAGATGATACCCTATTTAAGGAGATGCAAGTACATTATAGTTGACATTTATGGGCAGAAATGAGAATTTTTACGATTTTTTTCCAAAAATATGAATAATGTTCCAAAATATATTTCCCTACATTTCAAAAAAAAAAACCTTTCAATTTATGAATGCATGTTTCATCAAAAACTGCCCAAATATCATGGCAATAACTTGTAAAAAAAAAAATAGATTCATTGCCGTATGGAAAAAGAAGTTATAGCTATCCAAGTTTGATACTTTGATATTTAGTAAAACCGTACAATACACAACCCGATGTATCAATGGGTGTGTTAGATCAATACGTTGTGTACAAAGAAGTATCATAATGTACAGGAATCAGTTCTATTCTAAGCAGCTTAAATAGGCATATTAAACCTATTGTTAACTTTTGTCTAAAAGTACCAAACTTGGCACAGACGTTGATAAATATATGATAAACAAATTTAGACATTGGGCCTTCGAGAATTTTGCTCAGTAGAGCCGTGGCAGTCATTTCCCAAAATGGGCTCCATTTCACATTCCTGTATAATTATGATATGCCATTCGTTTCCCATTTATGATGAAACTGTGCACTACACGAAAATACACGTTTCCTATAACTAATAAGCTATCATTTCAAAATATCATTTTACTCAAATAATCAGTAAAGTTGCCAATTTAAAGAGTTTCTTATTAAATACAAAATAAAACCAAAATCAAAGGTTTAATCTAAAACAAAATTGAAAGTAGTACTTTGGTCGTTGTATAAATCGTTTCCAAAATCATTTGTAAAATAATCTATACGTTGCTAACTTGAAGACCGCAAAATCTTTGATGAAACATTAATAGACACTGATTGTAATAATGATAGAAACAATAATAATAATGATGATGATGATGATGATGATGATGATAATAATAATAATATATTATTATTATTATTATTATCATCATCATTATTATCATTATTGCTATTATTAATAATATTATTAATAATATTATTAATAATAACAGTAATAATGATATTAATAATAATAATAATCACCATTAGCATAACCATCATGATAAGTATATTTTACACTATAACATCAAAAGCACAAATAAAAACCTTTCAACATTATTAAAGATGTTCCATGTGCAAAACGGGATGAGCAGAGAGATGAAGCAAGTAAACAAGAGTGTAGGGACGCAAGTGAAGAAGGCAATAGCAAAAGTCAAGAGTGTAGCATATGATGAACTGTATGAGAAATTGGACACAAGGGGGGGGGGAGAACAAGATGTAAACAGATTGGCTATAGTCAGCGAGAGAGGGATAGTTAAGATATGTTGCAGGTTAGGTTGATAAAGGACAAAGACGAGGATGTTTCGAAAGAGGGTGTTCTACAAAGACGACATGAATATTTGGAAAAAAGCGATGAATGAAGAAAACGTGAGAGGGGAAAGGATAGATGCTACAGACAGACTGGATGTGGAGGTACAACCTATCATTTCGAAAGATGTGAGAGCAATATGAAAAGAATGAAGAATTGAAAGGTTATGCGTCCAGACGATATACCAGTGGAGGCATGAATGTGTTTGGGTGGCATGGGGTGGATTTCCTGACAAAGCTGTCGAATAGGATCTAGGATAGTGAAAGAATGCCAGATGACTGGAGGGAAAGCATGTTAGTGTCAATCTAAGAATAGAGATACACTGCAAAGTTAAAGTAATTATAGAGGAATAAAATCAACGAGTCATATACTATGAAGCTCTGAGAAAGAGTGGTGGACGCTAGGCTGAGAAATAAAGTGCTAATTTGTGAGGAGCAGGTACGGCTTTATGCCAAGTAGGATCACGACGGATGCGATATTTGCAAAAGAGGGGCATTATGTCTTTGCAGATCTCGAAAAGGCTAATGACAGGAGCCAAGACAGGAGTTATGGTATTGCGTAAGAAAGTCAGGGGTAGTGAAAGTATGTGAGGACAGTGCAGGATATGTCAGAAGCATGCTACATGTAGGCCGTAAGGTGTGCAGTAGGGTGACTGAATGGTTCAAAGTGAGAGTTGGATGGCACCAAGAATTTGGCGCTGAGCCCTTTCTGGTTTACAATGGTGATGGACAGGCGGACGTATGAGGTGGGGAGGCCCCATGGTTGCTCCTTGGTTGCTTCACGTTAGTGTAACAGTGCTAACCGTATTATCATAGTAAAATGTTAAAAGATCAGGCTACTGCTATAATTTGCAATAGTAGCAGTACTCTCATTTCCCAGGAGGTATACATCTGTGTGTCAATCTTTGCGAGGACCTGACAGGTGATCATCCTGTAGTATTCTGGAATTTATGTGAGTATTTATGCCGGTGCTTGTGTGTATGTATGTATGTATGTATGTATGTATGTATGTATGTATGTATGTATGTATGAAATTATGTATGTATGGGCGTAGTACTTTAATGGTATAGTGTAAAGTAATATATTCATTATTATACAACATCCAAGTAGATCCTTGTCATTTAATTGGAGGATTGTTGGTCACATGATATTGAATAAATACTCCATTCAGCGCAGCGTGCATTTTGGTTATGTATTTTTGCCTGCATTTTGGTTATATTTTTGCGTGCATGTTGGTTCCACTTTCGTCCCATTCTCTATTCGCAGTGTGCTACACGTATTATACACGCGCTGCCCCACTTAGCTGTGTGATGTACGTGAAGTTTAAGTTTGAAGTTTAAACATAACCGGTGAACATAACTCACTGCTTTAATAAGGATTTCAATATTTGGTCAAATTTAAAATGACTAAAATGAGGAAACTGCAGAGACATTGACTATACATTGAACATGCTGAATTTGTGAATAAGCCAGAAAGAGTATCAGAATGTAGACCGATGTATGGCTATATTTTTTCATACTTTACAATCCTCCAATCAATGACAAAGATCTACTTTATAATGTTGTATAAAACAAATAATGAATGTTTTATCATTCGTTCAATAGTACAAATATTTTCATTCGTTGAAAGGTTAAACAGTCCATTCACTCGACTTCGCCTCGTTGAATGGAACGTTTAATCTTTCAACTCATGAAACTATTCGTACCATTGAACTCATAAACATTCATTATTTGTATATTATTATTATTATTATTATTAGTAGTAGTAGTAGTAGTAGTAGTAGTAGTAGTAGTAGTAGTATCATTATTTTATTATAATTATTGTTATCATCATCACTGTCGTCGTCATCATCATCATCATCATCATCATCATCATCATTTTTACCATTATATTTATTATTATATCACCATTATCATTTTTTGTGTTTTGTTGCATACATTATATATTTCATTTCAACGAAATGCAGTCTTCAAATTGGCAACATCATAAATTATTTTGCTACGAATTACACTGAAAAAAATTGATACAAGTACCACAGCGTTATTTTGAAATGTTTCCGTTTCTAGCTTACATTTTTATCTCATTTTATTATCTTTTTATACAAACTTCTTCAAATTGGCAACTTTAGTAATTATTTGGTTATAATGCTGTCTAGAAATGATTCCCAATTACCTATAAAAAAAATGTATGTGCATATGGTGCCCAATTTCACTACAAATGGACAAGGAATGGCACATTCTATACTGCAGGAATTCTGAATGGCAGCCATTTTGAAAAATTACTGCCACGGCTCTCCTGGGCAAAATTTTCGAGGGCCCAATATCAGAATTTGCGTTTTATGTACAAATCAACATCTGTGCCAAATTTGTTGCTTTTAGAAAGAAGTGAACAACTATTTGACTTAACCGCCGGACTTATCATCTTCCATCAGGATTCAACCAGAAGGGGGATGTTTGTGCTGTTTGCAAAGTGTGCAACAAGTGTGATGACTGCCCCTCCAGTTGTCAGAGGAGTTATGGTAAGTGTTAGATGACGACTATGTTTGCCTGTTTGAGGTCACTTTAATAGATGCCTCGCGACTCTATTAAAAACTATTAACGATTTACAGTCAAGAGCGTAATTTTTCAGCGTTTAAGGTTAGATAAATGAAGTGTCTCCCGAATCTATTAAAAGTTCGCAGTCAACGGGCAATTCAGCCAAAGAGACGCGAGAAGAACTAAAATACACAATCACAAATTTATGATACCGAGCAGGTTTCTGTTCATCTCTGTATTATCAAATTCATACTTCATGACTCAAAAAGGAGCAACCCGACAGTACTATACTTAAACATGAAAGATATTGATATTCCATCAACAACACTACCACGAGGCTACAAAGGCGCCGTCACACTATGACGAATTGGCATTGCGTATCCATTGCGTATGCAACATTTTGACATTCGTCGGCACACGCCGTAAGTTCGTTTGGGGATCGTTTTGACGTCGATGCTATCCGTTTTCATACCCAACAATACGTTGTTGTTCGTTCCGTACGCTGAAAAATCTTAAGCATGCATAAAATTTATCGACGTATGCCAAACGTACAAACCATGCGCAGCGCGTACGCTCTGAAGTTGCAATGCGAACGTTTTATTCGTCAACAGGACGGAAGCGGTAAGTCACCAATACATTTCCATTGATCTACCATAAGTGAGGCCCTTTCTCCGCGAACGTTTTGCGTGTTGGTAGCGAATTAAAAAATTAATTTACTTCTCATGTCTATCCATGTGGGCTTATCATGCTTAGGCTAGATTGTGCTTCATGTATCTGGGTGTGTTTGTATGTGTGTATGTGTATGTGTATGTGTATGTGTGTGTGTGCATGCGCGCGCGTGCGTGTGTGTGTGTGTGTGTGTGTGTGTGTGTGTGTGTGTCTGTGTGTGTGTGTGTGTGTGTGTGTGTATGTGTGTGCGTGCGTGTGTCTGTGTGTTTGCGCAAGAAAATTGCACACCTTAACCCATGTGGTTTGCTGCTTAAAATGCTTTTACTAGGAAAATGTCTCTGGTGATATATGAAAATTGTTGTTATCGAATTCGGTACATATTCATTCATACCGTAGGGGAAAAAATCTTCTGTTCAAAATACCAGATTTTATCAGATTTTATTCTCCGGAAAAAGGTTTCATGCAACATCCCCTGATCGAAATATTTTGTCCATTCCTCATAACAGTTTTACAATACTGTTTAAGAATACATAAATTATGCATTACTCAAAGGTATTGGCTAACATTTACCACAGTTCAAAAAATCTGAGCTACATGATTCCCCATGCTACCACTGTCTTTGATGGGGTCTAAAAATGACGCCCTGAAAAATTGTATTTCAAAATGATTATTTAGTGCTCTAAAAAGGTGAAAATCGTAAGTTGATCGGATTCACCTGCCCATTTTCTCCCATAGACTTACTATGTGTACACCTATGCTATTTAAACTCCCCCCTGTAGTTTTAATTGTTTATTCATGCATAACTTGCCATTGGCAGTATAACTTTACAAACTTTTGTATTCTAGGGTGTTTATTTGGCCATATGAACACTACTATGTAGTTCAGATATCAAAATTTGACAATTTTTTTTTTAAATGAAGCTCCACAATGTTAGCCTATCACTTCAATTTCCAAATTTTCACAAAAGAAAAGAAGATCTTTCTAATAAAAATTCCCATTTAGTTACCATGAAATTTGGTAAGTTCATTATTTTGGAACAATCACCAATCACCAATCTACGACACGATTGCAAAAATATGAGCTTATCATAAATTTTTACCGTTGGCCAGATGTCAGGTTATTACTATTTTTCTCACACTAATATTAAATTGGGGTAAAGGTTGCCTTTCATATCAATTTGCCCTGGAATTACACCATATGAGTAGTTTTGGTCTCCCCCCTTTTTTTCGGGGGGGGGGAGTTCAAACTACTCTAGAATCAAGTAAACTATGCAAGGATTCTCCTGTTAAAATCTTGTAGTCAAAGGTTGACTCATTCTTAAATTACTAATGTCAATATCCCTCGTGGCAGGCAAACCTGCTGTGTGGCTCTCTATGGGTACTATTTTTATCGTGCCAAGATAAAATGTAACTACTTGTATGCTCATGCTTGATTCTCCTTAAGTAAACAAATTAGAGACAATTCCTTCCAGCTGGGAGCTCCACTCCAGTTGGCGTATGGTTGGTATATATATATATATATATATATCAACTTATTTGGTTCTTGACGATTTTCAAGTGTTCCCAATCATATCACTAACCTTTAATATAATATCTTAACACTATTATACTATACAAATACAAATCTTATTACAAATTATGTACCGGGATGATGGCTTAGTGGATAGAGCATCCGCTTCACGTGCGGAAGTCGCTGGGTTCGAGCATGGCCGGGTCATACCAAAGACTTTTAAAAATGGTACCTTCTGCTTTCTAGCAGGCGCTCGGCATTCTAGAACAGAAAGGTTAATAATAGCATTTATGTTATGCAGGCCCGCTGGAAGAGCAGTCTTTCAGACTGAAGTGGCTACCCTGGGTAAATAAGACGTTATTATTATTATTATCTTGGCTCTCTTGGATTACGGCATACTGGGGGAAATTATATACACAAACTCGAATGATGGGACAAAAATGACGTCGAGTTTACGAAGGTATATGTTCGTAATTGCACACAGCCACCAAGTGATCGATTTGAATTCGCAGACTGTACGCGTAGCGTACGCGAAACTCGTTAGTCGTTCGATTAGAGATCGCTGTCTGTAAGTTAATGATAAGTTATTAAATGGTGATAAAGACGTTTTTGATTCGTTTTGATTCACTGTCAGTACGTTCGATTCGGTTGAATTCACCCACACGGAATTCATTCGCTGAGAATGCTGTGCGTATTTGGAATTTTTCAATTCGTTCGCGGTAAGCAATGCCAATTCGTCATAGTGTGACGGCGCCTTTTAAATTGGTTACAATGCGACAATGACGAATAAATTACAGGGTTGCCAGTTTGGCATTTTTAAGACCATAAAAAGCAAATTTTGCCTTTTTGACATCGTTTGGCTTTGAAGAATTCAAAGTGCGGGCCAAACGGATATTTGGCCTTTTGAGGCTTAATTTTCACTGACACATAAAAAATTGTTATATAACCCTATTTTCCGTGGATTTTCAAGTGCCACTAGGATCCAAAAGTAGCGGTGCGAATGTATTTCACGTGCAAAATACGGTATGGCTCCGCGTAAACCGCGGCACTCAAAATTGTTGGCTGCGGCAGAGGTTTCAAAAGTGTTATAAATTGATTACAACGTAATTTCTAACCATGTCTAGGCGATGCTGCCCATTCAAATGCGTCAAATGCAAATATGGCCCTTTTCACTGAATTTGACATGTAATTTCGCCTTTTGAGATCTGGAAAACCTGGCAACCTGATAAATTATGCATAAATTGACATTCTTAGGGGTCTTAATGTCAAGTTAAAAGAGCACAAACGAAAGAAAATGAACGTATAGTATGGTAGAGATATAAATTTTGTTTAACCGGCAGCGCGTTAAAGAGGATAGTAACGAGAAAGTGGACGATACATTGTAAAAAAAAACTCGTCAAGCTGACCCCAAAAAAATCGTCCAGCTGGTGTCTCTATCGCCTAATATTTATTCGTCAAAATTTCTTTCGTCAGGCTGACGAAGAAAATCTGGTCCTACTGGTGTCTCCATCGACGATTTTTTTTTTT
>JZLH01S0272603.1:0-10928 GCA_001188425.1 Eucidaris tribuloides
CGCGCGCGTAATCAATGATGGTTAATACATAAAATTAGACGCAATGAAATGAAATTACGCGCGCGCATACAGACAAAATGCGCACCCGCGTCGCACGCATGCAGTTAGAGGTCACGAAGACACCAACATACCACTAGATCTTATGCTGTGGGACTAGGTTAAATGACCCCCGTTAATTGGGTCTAGGACAAACCCGACCACTGTGTTCCAGCTGACATATCTTTTCTTCAATCGCATAGATAGTTAAGTAATTTTGAGGCGTCAAATCTTTTGGCGTACGATGGGGTAAATTGAGAAGTAGCTAGCTCCCAGACTATGTTGATGAACTTCCGGAAAGAAATACTCGAAGGGGTAATCGGGGAAACTTCTGACGTCGCATCTTTGTGAAACTGTTTTTTATTGAAATGCTTTTATAGATTCTTGATTCCACTCAATGCTTGACATATAACCTGTTGGGTATTCCAAATCCCTTAACCGTATTAATGAAAAGCACCGATAGTCTGTTTTACATTTACCATTTCTAATTGTTTCATGTTTTCGAAATAGCATGATTGGGGGTAGATCTTATATCGGGATAAAACCATTCTAGAATCAAGTAATCTATGCAAGGAATCTGCTGTGCAAATGTTGTGGTAAAATGTAGACTCATGTTGAAAGAGCTGCCATCAGTATCTGTCGAGGCAGGCAAAGTTTTTTGTGTAGGTTTCGGTTGGAATTAATTTCTATCAGGGCACAAGAGTAATGCAATACTGGCATGTTCATTCTTGATTCTCCTTTGTAAACAAATCGAAGACAGATCACTCCTCAGAGTGTATATCTGAACTCATTTGCTTCTTGAGGCATTTTGTAAGTGATCCACATCATGTCGTTAGTCTTTGATTTAAATACAAAGTTACATATATATGTTCAGTTGATTGTATATGACGTATTTCATGTGCTATCTTCGATGCTTATCCATTTCTAAGCGATCTTTTACTTACTTCATGGTCTACATTTTTGCAACGCATTGGTAAACTGGAAATTAAACCGTCTTTTTTTGGCACATTTTTTGCCATTGCAACAAATCTACAAGCTTTATATACTATTCAAACGAGATTTATGATAATCAAAGGTTTCTCTTTAAGGTTAGATCAACATATGTGACGGAAATCAATGTTATGACAAGAGGAATTGAGTCAAAACTCTGCGTCAAGTGAACACTTGTGTCACAAAATGCTAGTAAACACTTGTCAAAGACTTCCTTTTTGGTAAGAAAAAAAAACAATCTCGTGAAAAATCCTCGTTGTCCCCAATTTTTCTGACTTTGCCGCTTCATAAAATGAAAGTGCGCCATCTATAAATATATTGAAGATGAGTATTTGTAGCGGGAAGTCTGAGGATTCTAAAAATGTAAAAGTCAAATTTTATTGGCTATGAGAAGGCCCGCGGAATTGGCAAAAACTAATCACAGACACCACTTTTCTCTCAGAATTCTGACCTTCCCAGCTTGCTAGAAATCAACGCAGTCTTTATTATTATGCGTTCGAATGTGAATGCAAACCATGAAAGCAGTCCGTCACTTCTTCCTACACAGCACGATGTGAGAGCAGTGATGCATGACCTGTGCGCATTTCTCTGCCCAAAAGGGGAGCGTTTTTTGTGATAACGAATTGAAATTCACTGTTAGATATATATGGGCAGTTCCAAGGTAACGGCGTGACATTCAGAAACAATTTCAGCATTCAAACGGATTTATCATGCATACTTTAATCCTTATCAACAAACAAATGGTACATGACAATAGTTGTTGGTACCCACTTTTCAAAATGCCAAAAATGTTTACAGTGATCCATTGAATTAATGAGATATGAATATTCATAATCATGGTTACGACGTGACGTAAAATGGACATGCATAATTGACAAGAAAACATTTTGCTCAAACTCTGTGAACTTGAAATGGCTATCACAAATTTAAGTTATTGATTGGATTCTGTGATGTTCTAAGTTTAATATGCCGCCATTCTTAAGAAAATTGGTTGAATATTTTGTCAATTATGACTTAAAACTTAAATCAATATCTGGTTACGGCGTGACATCTGAAACATCCACACACAGCAATGCAAATTGACTATGTCTCCCTTGCTACTTAGGAAAACATCCCTGAAATTTGTTTTGATCCCAAACTAAGTTGAAATTAAGGTATTATCAAAACTCTTTTATATCAATCATCATATCTTCAATTTCCCCAGCCCTCCTGGGGGCCCAGCGGGGCCGGGCCCACAAGGGCCCAAACTGTAACTCTCTAACTACACGCCCATTTGTAACCAAACTTGGGTGGTATGACAGGAACCTCAATGTTATTTTGGGGTCAAATGTCACATATGTAGGTCAAAGGTCAAATGAGGTCAAATAATACAAACTTGTAATTTTCTACTGGCATTGGTATCAGGGCATTTGCAACTAAATTGTACAGTAGATACCCTACATGTATAAGGACCTTAATGGTAAATTGGGGTCAAAGGTCAAATAAGCTGAAAAAGATTCCTGACATGTGAATGTACAAATTCAAATGTGAAATTGCAAGACAAATTCATAAAATATGAGAAATATCATAATTTCTCATAATTTTGGGATAAACTATCAAATTTTCCAAGTTCAAATTTGATTTTTAGTGTTACATAATGTAAAATTGATTGAATTCTTTATATGTACCAGAGTTATGTTTGTGAAATAGTTGATTTTTTGCTCTTCAAAATGGTGTATAACTTCATAAAACAATAAAAACACATACATTTTTAAAGTTTATTTTTTTTTCAAAAACAAATAAAAAATCAAGAGTTTCTCAAAAACCTCTTACCAGTTCATGGGTTAAGCAAATTTGATGTTTCACAACTAGCGTTGTATACTTGCATATGATAATCTAGCTGATAGTACACATTCAACCCAAAACATTAGCTCAAAACAGACTACTGTTTTAAATTCCACCAAGGACCCTAGAATCAGAATGCTGCTATATGCCAGGGAGCATCTTTTGATGTGAATGAGGATGATCCCAATGTCATCGTCTGCTAGGAAATATCCTTAAAAACCTTACATAAATGCTAGTGCACAAAGCCTGCTGACAAGGAACTCATTTGCATATCAATTAAAGCCTCACAGAACAGATCACACCCTCACAGCATGACACCCTGATGTCTCTCTTGAAACTCTCTTGTAGGGAGTGAGCTTTGGTCAAAGTGTACATGCAATTCAATGGGATGTCACGCCGTAACCGTCACGCCGTGACCAAAATGGTTACGGCGTGACACATTTTAAATGGTCGTAATTCTCAAACAAAATCCATTCAAATTTAAAAAGTGTATGTAATTAATAGGTATAGATGCTCTTGATTTGCAAATAAATTATTGTTGCTTTTGATCCAATTATTTTAAAAATATTTTAAAAATATGCATTTTTGTGGTTACGGCGTGACATTTTGAGGTGAATTCACGTTTGTGCTCACTGATGTTGAACGAAGACGGCAAAGCAAAAAAATGATGTGAAAAGTATTTTTTCATGTATCATGCTTTCATATCAAAGGAAAATCGAAGTATATTTTCACTTTCCAGGTGCATTTCTTACACATGAAATTTAACTCAAAAAGTGCAAATTTCTATTTTTAACCCTAAAATGCACTAAAAAGCACAAACCGTTAACAGATATTGAAAATTTAGACTTTCAGCTTTCATATGATACCAAATTTGTCATGATACAATGAATTTGAAATTTTTGGGGTCATGTCCTGATTTGCTTGGAACTGCCCATATGTCGTGTGCATTGATGTTAACGATACAGGGCACAATGGCGTCCTCTCGTGATTGGGCCACCGTGACTTCGTAATTTGTAGTTTGTAATGTGATACACGCAAACACGCAAACAAAGTCAAAAAATATATAGGCATGCGACGATGTAATAAACTCTGTGTACCTATTTCTGCAGTTTTAAAGATAATTACTTCTGTGATTCGCACATTCGAAACTAAAGTTTTAATAAAAACAATATAAAATCAACCTTACTGTATAGAGTCACATAACTATTCCATTTTCCCATAGCCGTTCGGGTTGAAAAGTCCCACATATCAACTTCTAAGCGATCTTTTACTTTCTTCATGGCCTAGAGTTTTGCAACACAATAATAAACTGGAACTACAACCGTCGTTTTTGACATTTTTTTTGGCATTGTAAGAAATCTACAACCTTGATATAAAATTGAAATGAGATTTATGATAATCAAAGGTTTCTCTTTATGGTTAGATCAAAACATGTGACCGAAGTCAATGTTATGACCCGGGGAATTAAGTCAAAGACTTCCTTTTTGGTAAAATATCTCGTGGAAGATCCCCGTTTTTCTCATTTTATTTGGTCTTTGCCGTTTCATAAAATGAAAGTGCGAGATCTATAGGGATATGTGATGAGGATATTTAGTGCGAAGTCTGATGATTCTAAAAATGTAAAACACACACACACACACACACACACACACACACACACACACACACACACACACACACACACACACACACACACACACACACACACACACACACACTACTAGTAGTAGTAGAAGGCCCGCGGAACTGGCAAAAAAAAAAAACAATACACAGACACCATTTTCTCTCAGTCAGAAATCCACGTAGTCTCTGTTATTATGCGTTCGAGTGTGAATGTAAACAATAGACATGCCCCTACATAGCGCGGGGTGAGAGCAGTAGTGCATGACCACTGCGTATATAACCTCGCGTTTCTCTGCCCAAAAGATCAGTGTTTGTGTGCTAAAAAATGGATATGGTTTGCGTGAAAATCACGTCAATTGAAAATAAGGCTGAATTAAATGTTGTAGGAGTATTTTCAAATTGAGTTTGAAGTTAGATTATTGTCACACGTTTTTTTTTTTATTTTTTGATTTGATTTGATTTGATTTGATTTCTGCATTTTCAAAAGATAACAATTCAAACAAATAACAATTTTTCAATAATTGAAAATAATACAACAGAATGCGTATTTATATAACAAAGACGATAACAATACAAAATAAGGATAGGAAAGTTACATCAAAATTAACATTACAAATTGTATTCGATTGTGTGTTCTTTTGATAACACAACGGTAACCATTTTCCTGATTTTGCAATATAATTAATTTAATTTGATTTCTTTTTATATTGGGAAACAACAAATATAATACAAATGATTTGTAATTGATTCAATTTATTATCTAAACACGTATGAATTAAACATAGATGAATATGAATTAGATATGAATTAAAAATATCATAAGACAGTAATGCATTATATGAAAACGGGACAAACATCGAACTAGAAAATGCAGTGGTTGGCGTTATAAGTTAAAACTTGAAAGTAACGGGCAACCATAGCGAATGTATGTTTGAGTGAATTTGTCGGGACATAAAAACAGTGGATGCAAATCATGGCCTTAATGAAAGTAATATAATGTTATACGATAATAACAATTTGCCAAAAAAAAGTAGGTGGTAGAATGCTAATTTATGTTGGAAGCAGTGGGTGCATGTGGGTGCAGTGCGGGTGGTTCGTACTATTAACCCGAAATTACTGACTTTATTGCGTGTATAAGAAAATAGTGTAGGGATTGTATTATAAAATTAACAGCAGATTTGAATATTGACCAAAATTGTAAATTATTCTGATTTATGCAACATTCAAGTAGATCCTTGTCATTTGATTGGAGGATTGTTGTCACATGATATGGAATAAATAATCCATTCTGCGCAGCGTGCATTTTGGTTATATTTTTGCGTGCATGTTGGTTCTATTTTCGTCCCATTCCACGGTTCGCAGTGCGCTACACGTATTTGTACACACGCTGTCCCAATTAGATTTGTGATGCACACGAGTTTAAAGTTAGAAGTTAAAACATAACCGGTGAACATAACTCACTGCTTTAATAAGGATTTAAATATTTGGTGAAAGTTAGACTAAATTGAGGAAACTGCAGAGACATTGACTATACACTGAAAATGCTAAATTTGCGAATAAGCCAGAAAGTGTATCAACATGTAGGCTTATGTATGGATATGTTTTTTCATACTTAACAATCCTCCAATTAAATGACAAAGATCTACTTTATAATTTTGTATAAAACAAATAATGAATTTTTTATCATTCGTTCAATAGTACAAATATTTTCATTCGTTGAAAGGTTAAACGATCCATTAAACTCATGAAAGTATTCGTACCATTGAACTCATAAAAATTATTTATTTGTATATTATTTGTCATATTGAAATAAAAGATGCTTTTTTAAAAGTGATTTGAAGGCAAAAAGAGATGTACATGATTTAATTTGCACCGGAAGAGAATTCCATACATCGGGTCCATGATATCGAATAAATCTATGGGCAACAAGAAGTTTAGAGTTATTTAAATGAAAATCATTCTTATGACCTGTGGGATATGAGTGTATGTCGCGATTAAATTTAAATGTATTTTGGAAGAACTGAAGTAAATTTGGGGCACATTTATACATAAATATGGTAGCCTGGAAAGGATGGATATCATGTACTTTGAGGGTGTTTAATAATTTGCCTGAATAATGGATCGGTGTGAGATAAATAGTGTGAATTTGTACATAGAGCTCTTTTTTGTTGTGAGAAGATGGCACTTAATTTGGTTTGATTACAGTTAGCCCTTACAATATTACAATAGTTCATGTGGGGCAATACAAGTGCATTGTACAACATCATTAAGGATTTTTGTGGTAATATATGTTTTAACTTATTGTTGTAGTAATTTTACGAGTCTTTTGAGACCATGACAAATTTGAATCAAGAGTGACACCCAAAAATTTCGTAGATTCTTTTTGTACAATCGGCGCATCATCTATAAAAATATTCTTACATCATTCATCGTTTACTTCACACTCACACACACACACACACACACACACACACACACACACACACACACACACACACACACACACACACACACACACACACACAAACGTACAAACACACATGCACACAGTCACAAAGTCACACAGAAATACACACAGTCACACAAACTTACACACATACGAGTTGCAGAACTACTTTCAGTAGTTAATGCTCTTTAAGGTCTCTGGACTTCGGACCAGACTTTGGTGGGTTAAACCAGTTTTATGAGCGCTTATCCGTACCTCTTTCCTCAGAGCATACATTTGGAGGTGGAATTAATTCCATCTGTCGGAATGTCTTTGTGCTTCTGCAGAGCCAGATTTTGTAGCTTGCTCTCAAATCAATTTTTATGCTGTGTCCATGATTGGTTTTCGTGGTATACCAAGGTATACCAAGGTATACCAAGGGAAGCCAGGTATTTGCTGAAAGTGTTGCTGTAGATACCTCTGCTTCCGACTTCTATGGGAAAGTAGAACACAACCCATCCTCTGTTTTCACATTATGCAACCTGGTCTTGGTATTTACACTTCTTCCTGACATACGCATTGGTAAGGTTTCCTCTAATGGGACTGTCAACTCAATTAAGATGACATTCTTGGTAGATCGTGAGTACACAATGTTGTTAGATCGCTTGTCAGTCTCCGCAATTTCTGGAGGAAACATTATTTGTGTGTGCTCCTCATCCATCAGGAACAATCACTCACTTGCTTTGGTCAAAATGTCTTTGACTTCCTGTTTTGTTATATTGTGTAATCTGCTGTACGGAATGCGATGGAGAGAGTTGAGTTTGATATTTGTTTTGTTGGTATCTTTCTCTTATTTGCTTCTTTCATGTGTGGTGACAATCCTGATGCGATTGCTCTTAGGGTTTGTCGCCACTTGTATCTCCCCTCTGAAGTGAGTAGTTACAACAGTTCAGGATGTGGAGGAGAGTGCAATTTTGGTGGTTGCACAATTGGCACAGTCCTAGGTTGGTCTTGCCCGTAGTCTTAGGGTTGAAGGTGATGGCACTTGATTGTCGATGGCATTAATCTGGAATGACAAAAGTTCAGGTGACAACACATAGAAAAAGCTTTTCCCATGATGTGTCCGCATGCATGGCAGACTCCCATCTCAGCCATTGCCCTTGTTTTGCACAGCTATAAAGTTAGACAAGCATATCTTCTTCATCCACTTCTTTAACAAGAGCGGTGAGGTATTTCTTGTGTTCTTTCCGGCTCATGTTTTTGACCAGTTTCTGTTTTTTCCTGAATTCAAGACCCACTTGGTCAGTGTGACCATTTCATGTAGGATAAGGTGACGTTCTTTCTGTTCTTACTCATTCACACCGTTCCACCTCGTTTTGTCTTTCCTTTCCTCCTAACATTCTCTGTACAGATTTTGGGTCTTATCAACTCTGGAGTATTTGTTCAGATGGTACTTGGTTACCTGCATACACTTTGCTGAGGTAGTGAGTCTTTTCAGCTGCAAACCATGCTTTCTTCTAGATCAGTAGAGAGTAGTGATTGTTGTACACCTACTCATGCCTGCCCATTTCTTCAGGTACTTTGTGCAGGTGGCTTTCAGATTTTGGATGTATGTTATTGGGAAGTTGCACATACACACCGTCACAATAAGATTCTGACGTATGCAGGCACATACAAGCGCAACATGTCTCTGTACACGCACGCATTCACACACACACACACACACACACACACACACACACACACACGGAGGTCTATCTATTCAAATTCTCAACACCCTTAACCCCGGATGAATTACCCAACCATCATCATACAAATACATTCTTATCTACAGTTCGCTGAACTTAATTTTAAATGGATAACTCAAGAAAATAATAACAGTGTTCTGGATAGTATCACACATATGGAAAAAACACACTTAGGCTCTTCTTGTATTTTTCTTGACTATACATGAAATTTAAGGTTGTTGTTCCCTTCTATAAAATACCAATAGGCGTACAAATTACAATGATATCTACTTTTTTTTCTTTATGTGATGGTTTATTTCTATAGTGAAGAATATTAAAATTGAACAAAGCAAAATATAAGAATACACAGATGACATACTTATATTTTGTCACAAGGTTATTCCATTTTTACTTTATCGTCTTCGACTCGGGCAATATAAATCTAGCTCATTCAATAATTTCTTCTATCCCCCCTCAAGGTAAGCAATATATTTTTCACATCACACCGACAATACACATATTTACAGATCAACACTATACCTTTATAACATAATCAGATATTTTCCTTTTCCTTTATCCCTTTTGACAATTTGCAATTAACTGGACACAGTTTTTGATCCCCCGAGTGTGCAAGGCGTAACAAACTGATCGATACGCTTCCCTTCCCTTCTGAACGCTCGCAAATGATGTACTGGGCACGGAACGTATTGAGCTGGCAGATCACGGTACAGTACAGACCATTGGAACAAACCGTACCGTACCGTACCGTACCTATTCAGATAGACGTGTGCCACGGCCGAAACGTTATCAGGTTATGCATCATATACATTATATTTGAAATCTAATTTACAATTTCCCCCTTAAAAACTATAGCAAAATATTTGAGAAGTGTTATCTTCTTAGCAGAAGTAGACACAACAATAATACTACAATTAAATCATAGCAAAGTGTCGACATACTCCTATGCAAATTTGATGAGGAAATTAAGAGAAAAGTTCTAAGAAAATAACAGAAATGTAGGGGATCATCAACATAAACAAAGATTGATGAGGAAGATAGCCCCAGGTAATGTTGCAACTTAAACTATCATAATGTTTATTATGAAGCTTACCCCTCACTGAGTCGACAGCAATTGTATAGAGAGCGTATTAGTAGAACACAGGTTTGGGGTATTATTTTTTAAAAGGTCTTCTGAAAATATTTATGGATGTACACTGTTTTCGATGTGGAGGAGAAGAACAATAAACACCATGCAGTCCCATTACATTTGATCATTTTGACTATGATGATAAGGGAGTTTTGAAGTTTGAAGAAGGAAACCATGCAGACGACTGATGACGCGTTGGGTTGAATGAACTGGTAAGTCTTGCGGAATACCAGCTCATTGAGTGACGGGCACCGTACCGTACCGCTTCTGGAGCGGTACGGTACAGTATACGCTGTAGAAGAGCGCCTAAACAAGCCCTAAAACACTATAAAGTATAGGCATTTAATATGACGAAATATGTACAAACCTTACACAAACAGACACTCAGACAGACAGACAGACAGACACACACACACACACACACACACACACACATACACACACACACACACACATGCACGTACACAGACACATGTACACACACACACACACACACACACACACACACACACACACACACACACACACACACATGCACGTACACAGACACATATACACACATACACACATACACACACCGACACAAATCTTCAGAAAAACACCCATGCATACAATATTCATTCTAAATCTTTTGGTGTATGTCTCTTTGTCGGTTTGTAGTATAATAATACATATACTGTTTGTAGTGTAATGAACACACCGCTGCCCTAATGAAGTTTTGCTTAGGCCTATAGTTCCGTTGGTCTTACCCTCCCTACTCATTAGTATTGCAACATACACTATAACGCATGTATTTTGAGTTGAAGAGGTCTTTCTATACATGATGTCCTAAGAAAGTTTATAATTGGAAAATACAAATTCTTTGAAAAGAAATCAATGAACAATTGTTTTTCTTTCTTTCTCCATGGCGGAGAGATTATCAAATGCAGGCGCACCCATGGCAGAGGGACTGGAACACAAAATTTGACATTTTTTCGCCTCCCTACAGGGGTGGGGTGTTAATTCACACTAGCATCGTAATTTGGTTTCATATTTCCCGTAAAATGGTTTGAATGGCCTGGAAAGACTTCCAACAAACAAAAAAGATAATTGTGTTCCTTTGACACGGTCTCAGAAAGAAGACACCACGCCACAAAGACGAAAGCGCCTCCTATCT
>JZLH01S0272608.1:0-12559 GCA_001188425.1 Eucidaris tribuloides
CCCTCTGCAGGCCCAGGCCGTCTTTCACACTGCCATGACTACGGCCACTCCATTTCACTGAGGCAGAGTTGTAATCATGTATAAGGTGTTTATATACGCGATTTTGAGTAACGCGGAAAATGGAGAATTTGAAAAACGGAAAAATGGAAGCCTCAGGTTAAACCATTCTTGAGCATAGTGGGCACCTTGTAGGTCATTCACACACTAAAAGACCAAGGTCTGTGTGTAATTAAAAGAAGAATGCAGTGTGAATTTGATGGTTAGTATTCTTGAAAGCTGCCCGATTTAGTGCCCTAACTCAAGAATATTTGTTACCTGTTCTATGGAATGCCAAGTATTAACACGTTGATTATCCCCTCGCCCGACGAAGTCGGGAGGGGATATAGAAACGCCGCCGTCCGTCCGTCTGAAACACTGGTTTCCGTTCAATAACTTAAATAATGTTTGATGGATTTTCATGAGATTCGGTATGAAGGTACAGGGTATCAAAATACAGCCCAAGTTCGATTTTGGAGTGTGTGGGCCAAAGGTCAAAAGTCATAGCTCAATAAATGCGAGAACAGGTTAATCTAAATGTCTGGAAGCCAGACTAGGGCATACAGTACGTAGCTTTGCCCATAAACTGTTAAATATTAATGCAAATTCTTTGCATACTATTGTAGCGGTCTCCGGCTCCCACGATCTTTCGTGTCCCTGTGGTTGGAGTGTGTGGTGAAGCCATCCCTTGGGCCGAGCGGTAATACCCGGAATGACAGTCTTTCCTCAGGGACTTCTTCTTGGTGTGGATCAGGCGTTGTGCCAAAGTATATGGCGGTGGACTGGATCAAAACCTGTACCTGCCCTATCCCTTAGTACCCCTCGGTAACGGTTATTAAACTCCAGACAACTACAATATAACGACTGAGTCCACCATTGAATGAATAACAATTGTTAACACAGAAATACCCGGCAAATGGCCAGTTCAACAATTTATTTATCTTATACAAATTACAAGGGTCCTATAGCAGCCATTGTTACAATTCCCAGTGCACCGATATTTATACTTATAATATTTCTTTGTTCACCCTGTACAATGATATATCAAATATAAAGAACTTGTAATTTTGCTGGGAGAACTTTCTTTTAATATAACTCTTATGTCGTAAAAGCCCTATATTGTTATATACCAGATAATAGGACTTATTTAGAGGATAATGTAATACAAGCGAACTATGGATCTTAGAATAATTTATCGATAATAATGTAATATAAGCTATTATGGGGATTTAGAATAATTATAAACAATTTATTCCTATAGTATATGAAATAACTGTGGGACGTAGAATAATTTATAGATAATAGTGCAATATAAACTTGCTATGCGGACTTAGAATAATTTATGAGAGCGTTTCTTGTATGAACAGCTATGGGACTTAGAAAAATTAAGAGAGAGTTTCTTGTATATACCCATAATAGGCGAATTGTAAAACTTTATTTCATTAAAAGGGAAGGAAGGAAATTTCTTTATTTATCAATTGAAGTTTCCCGAAGTCTGTATGGAGCGTAGTGGCTTCAGTACCTCTGCTGCAGTGATCCTGGAACTTGGCCTCTGAACAGTCAGCAGCTTCCTCTGTTCTGCAACCACCAGTACTTCTCACCCTGTAGTCGCCAGTACTTGTCCTGTAGTCGCCAGTACTTGTCCTGTAGTCGCCAGTACTTGTCCTGTAGTCGCCAGTACTTCTCATCCCTCTGTCTGAGCTGTGGATACCAGTCTGCGGCTCTCAGTTGGCTGTCCCGTCGAAGGCTGGTGAAACCAGGGAAATCAATTTACGCGAAAATCACTTCTACATAACTACAACTTGCCGACGTAGTGCGCGCACTATTCATCAATGCGCACTACTGCGCGTGCAATTCCTCATCATCATATAGCGTCAAAACCCGGCGCGCCCTGATTGGTTGAAAGTTACGCTCTCATGATTCCTTTTCGGTGCGAAGCTCGCCTATGGAAATGTACGTGTTATAACGCTTCGCATACAATTGCATGTAATTACGGGATGGGGATTCCCCACTGCGTTGTTTACATTTACAACTACGAGTACATTATTAAATTCGTACGGGGCTAGGGGCGGAATTATCGATCTAGGAATAATTATACAAAATAAAAGTAAGTTAAATTTATTCCTTGATATCTAAAAGTAAGTTTGTTACACCATTCTGACAAAGGTTGCTCTTAACAACCTGGCAGCTTGCTGGAGGCTTGCCAGACATATCAACAACTAATGTATGCAATTTGCATTTTTGGTATTGAAAATTTATTCATAAGAACAGGTGAGAAAAATAACTCTGCACTAGGTTTCAGAAGAGAAAACATCCATAAATTAAAAAGAATTTTGAAAAAAGTATGTAGGCTACCATATCAGAAATCTAATCATTTATGGAATATAAGGGGCATAATTGATTTGATTATCAGGCGTGTAGTGTAGCTTGATTGGTTTCCCCGAAATATATATACAGTATATTTTTATGAAATGTTCTGATTTTTTACACACTTTTCAAAATTAAGGGGTTAAGGGTAGTTTTTTGCATAATACTCCTGTTTATTTATTTGTAAGGAAAATGCAATTATAATGAGCTTACAGCTACTTAAATTCTGCAAAAAATGAGGGGAAATTCAGCCCTCTAGCTTCTTCCTATCAGATTTTATATTGGGCGAAAATATGTATCACTATGAAAATCTGGTATTGTATTCACGGATATTATCATTATACTGAAATAGATTTGATATATTTGCTGGTGCGAGATTGTTCTTTACATAGTATATAAAGGTTGCAGTCTGTAATTTATGAATGTTGTATATTGTTAAAGTTTTTAATCTTGAAAAATATACAGCGAGATGGGGCCCTGAAAGGGGAATTAGCACATATACGTAGCACTTTCTTTTGGAGTTTGTGTACGGGTTCTAATTTAGTAATACCTGTATTTGCCCATATAACATTACAGTACTGAATATAGGGGAGAATAAATGCGTTGCAAAGCATAAACAGTTGTTTTTCAGGAAGTACGGCACGAAGTTTACCTAAGATACCAATATTTTTTAGATATTTTACTACTTATAGAAATACGATGGTCATTAAATGTTAAATTATCATCCAGTACAACTACAAGAAATTTTTCATTTTAACCGTCATTTCATTGAGTTCATGAGAAATATTAGATTTACGGAAATACATTTGTTTTATAATAATCAATCAATTTATTGCCTTCGAACCAGTCAGTTATTTTACAAAGTTCATCATTAGTTTTGTTGAGTAGTATATTAAAATCTGGATGTATTGAAATAATATTCATCTCATCGGCAAATAAAACAAAATGAAAGAAAGACGAGGTTTGGCAAAGGTCATTAATGTGTAACAAAAATAACAGGGGACCCAGTATGGAACCCGGGGGACCCCACACTGGACCTTCCAATACGATGAATTGCAATTAAATTAACTAAGTAAACTGATATCGATCATTGCTTTGAAACCAATCCCACGCAGTACCCCGAATCCCAAGATATGGTAATTTATAAAGGAGAATTTCTTGATTAATCAATCGAAGGCTTTTGTCAAATCAAGAAATATGCCGAAAGTGTGGTGGTTATTTTCTATATTATTCAAAAGTTTGTCATGAAGATCAATTAGTGCATGTTGACAAGAATGACCCGTCCTAAAACCATACTGAGAATTATTTAAAAGATTATTTTCATTTAAGTGGGAAATCATTCTGGCGTAAAAGCAAGGTAACAAGGTAATGGGTCTGTAATTGGAGAAAAAATGCTTATTACCTTTTTTAAAAACAGGGGTTATCTCCAATTTTTAAGTTTTGAGGGACCTTTCCTGACAATAGAGATAAATTAAAGATATTTACTAATGGTGAGGAAATAGAATGAATTTCTTTTTTATAAGAAAGGAACTGATATTATCAAAACCTGTGCTTTTGCTTGTTTTAAGTTTATTGACAATTTTAATAATTTCTGATTCATTTGTGGGACGAAAAAACACGGATGTTCTACATGATTTATTAGAATAATCTGGGTATTAGTATTTTGTTGTTTGTTTGCTTAATGCAATGTTTGAAATATTTGAAAAGTAATCATTAAATTTGTTTGCTATTTCTTCATCATTTATAATTTTCTTGTCATTTTTCATAAAGAAAGAAGGAAAATTGTGTTTGTTATTTCTGCCAAAGAGATTATTTATAATTTGCCATACTTTTACCAAATTGTTTTTATTTACTTGTAATAAATCACAAAAATATTGCTTTTTAGCTGCTTTCAAAAGCGTGTTTAATAATTATTTATTACGGTATTTTTAAAATTTCATTTCTACTGATTTATCACGTATTGCACAATATATTTTATATAATCTATTCTTTTTGGTTATGCATTTTAACAATGAGCGAGTTAATCATGGTTTTCTTGGAATATATTTCTTGTTTGGTTTTGGCTTAAGTTTGCAGTTATGATCAAAAACCTTATTGAATTTTTCTACAAATCTATCATAAGCATGTTCAACTTCAGAGGATGAAAAAATATCGTTCCAATTGACAACGGATAAGCTTTTATTTAACAAATCTAAAGTTTCTGAATTTATGCGGGTTCTCTGGTAGAAGATACGAGATGAATTTCACTATTATCGCTCGCGGTTTTGTGTTCTTTCGGTTCTCACTTTCATTGTTTTTCCTCGGTCGCAGCAACTCTGTGTGATCGATCGATATCATCCTTCGATAGTTTGACACCTAGTCGCTCATTTACGATGCTGCACTCTGTCTCATCGGTGTCCTCTGCGTCACGCTCTGCGACTCCATAGAACTTGAGACAGTTGCGTCTGGTATATTGCTGGTCCTCATTTAATTCTATCTGAAGATTGCTAATCGTCTCGCTTTGTTGATTTACTATGCATTGATGTCCACTTCAAGCTCCATTGACTATCCATCATTGTGATCCAGACGTTCCGTTATATCGTTCGTACACTTTTCCAGCGTTTCAAGACGGTGAATGAGCTTGGATATTTGATTGTCAATAGCCTTTTCCACAGCATTTTCTATAGCGCTCAAGAAAGCCTCCCTTTTAAGGTAATCCTGAATGGCGGCGACAGCTGCAGATTCAGCAGAATCTTTTACTTTAGCCTTAGTTGACGAAGGTAATATGTGGCAAAGTACAATATGTAAAAGTAGAACGGGTTTCTGTTGAACAAGTCAGTTACATGCGACTAAACGTCAATGCAGAATGGAAGTAGTGACAAAAACCAGTATATTTATGTGAGATATATATAAAAATGGCGGACATGACATGCAGCAAACGTGGTTATCAAAAAGTTTTCATTATTGGCACCGCACTCATGAGCAATCGCATCTTGAAATACATCCTGTAACAGTTTCTTATAACAGCATTATATGGATATATAAATCATTCAATTTCTTCAAAGAGTAATTGATGCTCAATTCAAGTGTGTCCGTCACAGTTTGCTTACCACTGGTACTGGAGGTGATCAGGCAATAGATGCTTAGTCCACTTTTTTTAACGATTAGGCACCCAAATGATATCCAAAATGCCAGATATTACAACACAAGTTCATGAAGAAACAAATATCCACAGGTTCAGTGTGCTCAATTTAAAAAAAAATCAGCATTCCTAAATAGTGTATTGAAATTGTGAAATCCATTAAGTTTATTGAAACACTTGGAATTAGATATTTTTCCACAAACCGTATTGGCACATGTTGTATGATGATAAGACGTTGTAACCATGTCATGGTTGAGTGAGCACAGTTTATTCATAAAACAAAAAAATGCATTTGTTACTGTTATTTTTTTGCATCATAAATCACTACTGTGACCTTTGAAAAGTGACAATTTTGCCTTGAGTACATGCTCTCTCATACATGACCCGACGGATCAATCACATTTTCACACAGAAGTTAGTCAATGACTGAAAGAACACCCCTCCTAAATTGTTCTGCTCAAAGTTGTTTTGTTAAAAAGTTACGGTATTTTGAAAACAAGGGGAACTTACTTTTTGTGTTGTGTTTAGAAGTTGAATATCGCACAAAACACTAACTGCTGTGCAGCCGCTAGTTTATGCTCAGTTCAATTATTTCAGCATTCATGTATTTATCTATGAAAACTAATCTGCATAATAACTGATGCATAAAATGTGTAATGCAGCAAGAATATATATGATATATGTTTGTAATTTGTATATAAACTCAAAAAAGTTGGGAAATCTGAATTTGATCGATTCTTTCTCCCTTCTTGTAGTAGCGATCAAAGCATGCATGGTATCAGCAGCAAGATTATTTGATTTCCTTTAAAGTGATAAATCTGAAAATATGAGACGTGGTGTAAATTGAAAAGCTGCAAAATGGCCGGTGTTCATGAAAAGTCAATAAGGAACGTGTTGTTTCGTATGGGGTTATGTCTTTTGTCCTCAGGCTCAGCTGGTCAGACATGAATGTCAGTTTCAAAAGGAACCCCTGCCACTTCATTTGTTTATGACTTTTAGAGTGAATGGTTGAGTTCTGTTTAAAAATGCCCATACCATTTTTTTTTCATTTGTTTATTTGCTTTCTTGCTTGTGCACATGTTTGTTTGAATCCATGATAATGTTCGAGTAACAATGCGTAATGACCAAAGAGACATTGTTTAACTCACTCAACGGTGAAAGAAGAGATTAGGTGACTTACCGAACTCGGGTCATTTTGCAAACTCTGCCCTGTAATCTCAAAGTCATGAACATTATTTGGTAGTGGCAGGGGCTCCTTTTGAAATTGACATTCATGGCAGACAAGCTGAGAACAAAAGACATAATTCCACACACACAGAGCATACACACACACAGCACACACACACACACAGCACACACACACACACACACACACACACACACACACACACACACACACACACACACACACACACACACACACACACACACACACACACACACACTACACACACACACACACACACACACACACACACACACACACACACACACACACACGCACACACACACACACACACACACACACACACACAGAGCTATGACCACCAGTTCTTTTTGCAGCTTTTCAAATTATCAATTGAAGTTTCCCGAAGTCTGTATGGAGGCGTAGTGGCTTCAGTACCTCTGCTGCAGTGATCCTGGAACTTGGCCTCTGACAGTCAGCAGCTTCCTCTGTTCTGCAACCACCAGTACTTCTCACCCTGTAGTCGCCAGTACTTGTCCTGTACGTCGCCAGTACTTGTCCTGTAGTCCAGTACTTGTCTGTAGTCGCCAGTACTTCTCATCCCTCTGTCTGAGCTGTGGATACCAGTCTGCGGCTCTCAGTTGGCTGTCGCCGTCGAAGGCTGGTGAAACCAGGGAAATCAATTTACGCGAAAATCACTTCTACATAACTACAACTTGCCGACGTAGTGCGCGCACTATTCATCAATGCGCACTACTGCGCGTGCAATTCCTCATCATCATATAGCGTCAAACCCGGCGCGCCTGATTGGTTGAAAGTTACGCTCTCATGATTCCTTTTCGGTGCGAAGCTCGCCTATGGAAATGTACGTGTTATAACGCTTCGCATACAATTGCATGTAATTAGGCGGATGGGGATTCCCACTGCGTTGTTTACATTTACAACTACGAGTACATTATTAAATTCGTACGGGGCTAGGGGCGGAATTATCGATCTAGGAATAATTATACAAAATAAAGTAAGTTAAATTTATTCTTGATATCTAAAAGTAAGTTTGTTACACCATTCTGACAAGGTTGCTCTTAACAACCTGGCAGCTTGCTGGAGGCTTGCCAGACATATCAACAACTAATGTATGCCATTTGCATTTTTGGTATTGAAAATTTATTCATAAGAACAGGTGAGAAAAATAACTCTGCACTAGGTTTCAGAAGAGAAAACATCCATAATTAAAAAGAATTTTGAAAAAGTATTGTAGGCTACCATATCAGAAATCTAAATCATTTATGAATATAAGGGGCATAATTGATTTGATTATCAGGCGTGTAGTGTAGCTTGATTGGTTTCCCGAAATATATATACAGTATATTTTTATGAAATGTTCTGATTTTTTACACACTTTTCAAAATTAAGGGTTAAGGGTAGTTTTTTGCATAATACTCCTGTTTATTTATTTGTAAGGAAAATGCAATTATAATGAGCTTACAGCTACTTAAATTCTGCAAAAAATGAGGGAAATTCAGCCCTCTAGCTTCTTCCTATCAGATTTTTATATTGGGCGAAAATATGTATCACTATGAAAATCTGGTATTGTATTCACGGATATTTCATTATACTGAAATAGATTTGATATATTTGCTGGTGCGCGAGATTTGTTCTTTACATAGTATATAAAGGTTGCAGTCTGTAATTTATGAATGTTGTAATATTGTTAAGTTTTTAATCTTGAAAATATACAGCGAGATGGGGCCCTGAAAGGGAATTAGCACATATACGTAGCACTTTCTTTTGGAGTTTGTGTACGGGTTCTAATTTAGTAATACCTGTATTTGCCATATAACATTACAGTACTGAATATAGGGAGAATAAATGCGTTGCAAAGCATAACAGTTGTTTTTTCAGGAAGTACGGCACGAAGTTTACCTAAGATACCAATTTTTTTAGATATTTTACTACTTATAGAATACGATGGTCATTAAATGTTAAATTATCATCCAGTACAACTACAAGAAATTTTTCATTTTAACCGTCATTTCATTGAGTTCATGAGAAATATTAGATTTACGGAAATACATTTGTTTTATAATAATCAATCAATTTATTGCCTTCGAACCAGTCAGTTAATTTTACAAAGTTCATCATAGTTTTGTTGAGTAGTATATTAAAATCTGGATGTATTGAAATAATAATTCATCTCATCGGCAAATAAAACAAAATGAAAGAAAGACGAGGTTTGGCAAAGGTCATTAATGTGTAACAAAATAACAGGGGACCCAGTATGGAACCCGGGGACCCCACACTGGACCTTCCAATACGATGAATTGCAATTAAATTAACTAAGTAAACTGATATCGATCATTGCTTTGAAACGCAATCCACGCAGTACCCGAATCCCAAGATATGGTAATTTATAAAGGAGAATTTCTTGATTAATCAATCGAAGGCTTTTGTCAAATCAAGAATATGCCGAAAGTGTGGTGGTTATTTTCTATATTATTCAAAAGTTTGTCATGAAGATCAATTATGTGCATGTTGACAAGATGACCCGTCCTAAAACCATACTGAGAATTATTTAAAAGATTATTTTCATTTAAGTGGGAAATCATTCTGGCGTAAAAGCAAGGTACAAGGTAATGGGTCTGTAATTGGAGAAAAATGCTTATTACCTTTTTTTAAAAACAGGGGTTATCTCCAATTTTTAAGTTTTGAGGGACCTTTCCTGACAATAGAGATAAATTAAAGATATTTACTAATGGTGAGGAAATAGAATGAATTTTTTTTATAAGAAAGGAACTGATATTATCAAAACCTGTGCTTTTGCTTGTTTTAAGTTTATTGACAATTTTAATAATTTTGATTCATTTGTGGGACGAAAAACACGGATGTTCTACATGATTTATTAGAATAATCTGGGTATTAGTATTTTGTTGTTTGTTTGCTAATGCAATGTTTGAAATATTTGAAAAGTAATCATTAAATTTGTTTGCTATTTCTTCATCATTTATAATTTTCTTGTCATTTTTCATAAAGAAAGAAGGAAAATTGTGTTTGTTATTTCTGCCAAGAGATTTTTTATAATTTGCCATACTTTTACCAAATTGTTTTATTTACTTGTTAATAAATCACAAAATATTGCTTTTAGCTGCTTTCAAAGCGTGTTTAATAATTATTTATTACGGATTTTTTAAAATTTCATTTCTACTGATTTATCACTATTGCACAATATATTTTATATAATCTATTCTTTTTGGTTATGCATTTTAACAATGAGCGAGTTAATCATGGTTTTCTTGGAATATATTTCTTGTTTGTTTGGCTTAAAGTTTGCAGTTATGATCAAAAACCTTATTGAATTTTTCTACAAATCTATCATAAGCATGTTCAACTTCAGAGGATGAAAAATATCGTTCAATTGACAACGGATAAGCTTTTATTTAACAAATCTAAGTTTCTGAATTTATGCGGGTTCTCTGGTAGAAGATACGAGATGAATTTCACTATTATCGCTCGCGGTTTTGCTGTTTTTCGGTTCTCACTTTCATTGTTTTTCCTCGGTCGCAGCAACTCTGTGTGATCGATCGATATCATCCTTCGATAGTTTGACACCTAGTCGCTCATTTACGATGCTGCATCTCTGTCTCATCGGTGTCCTCTGCGTCACGCTCTGCGACTCCATAGAACTTGAGACAGGTTGCGTCTGTATATTGCTGGTCCTCATTTAATTCTATCTGAAGATTGCTAATCGTCTGCGCTTTGTTGATTTACTATGCATTGATGTCCACTTCAAGCTCCATTGACTATCCATCATTGTGATCCAGAGTTCCGTTATATCGTTCGTACACTTTTCCAGCGTTTCAAGACGTGAATGAGCTTGGATATTTGATTGTCAATAGCTTTTCCACAGCATTTTCTATAGCGCGCTCAAGAAAGCCTCCCTTTTAAGGTAATCCTGAATGGCGGCGACAGCTGCAGATTCAGCAGAATCTTTTACTTTAGCCTTAGTTGACGAAGGTAATAGTGGCAAAGTACAATATGTAAAAGTAGAACGGGTTTCTGTTGAACAAGTCAGTTACATGCGACTAAACGTCAATGCAGAATGGAAGTAGTGACAAAAACCAGTATATTTATGTGAGATATATATAAAATGGCGGACATGACATGCAGCAAACGTGGTTATCAAAAAGTTTTCATTATTGGCACCGCACTCATGAGCAATCGCATCTTGAAATACATCCTGTAACAGTTTCTTATAACAGCATTATATGGATATATAAATCATTCAATTTCTTCAAAGAGTAATTGATGCTCAATTCAAGTGTGTCCGTCACAGTTTGCTTACCACTGGTACTGGAGGTGATCAGGCAAATAGATGCTTAGTCCACTTTTTTTACGATTAGGCACCCAAATGATATCCAAAATGCCAGATATTACAACACAAGTTCATGAAGAAACAAATATCCACAGGTTCAGTGTGCTCAATTTAAAAAAAATCAGCATTCCTAAATAGTGTATTGAAATTGTGAAATCCATTAAGTTTATTGAAACACTTGGAATTAGATATTTTTCCACAAACGCGTATTGGCACATGTTGTATGATGATAAGACGTTGTAACCATGTCATGGTTGAGTGAGCACAGTTTATTCATAAAACAAAAAAATGCATTTGTTACTGTTATTTTTTTTGCATCATAAATCACTACTGTGACCTTTGAAAAGTGACAATTTTGCTTGAGTACATGCTCTCTCATACATGACCCGACGGATCAATCACATTTTCACACAGAAGTTAGTCAATGACTGAAAGAACACCCTCCTAAATTGTTCTGCTCAAAGTTGTTTTGTTAAAAAGTTCGGTATTTTGAAACAAGGGGAACTTTACTTTTTGTGTTGTGTTTAGAAGTTGAATATCGCACAAACACTAACTGCTGTGCAGCCGCTAGTTTATGCTCAGTTCAATTATTTCAGCATTCATGTATTTATCTATGAAAAACTATCTGCATAATAACTGATGCATAAAATGTGTAATCTGAGCAGCAAGAATATATATGATATATGTTCTGTAATTTGTATATAAACTCAAAAAAGTTGGGAAATCTGAATTTGATCGATTCTTTCTCCCTTCTTGTTAGTAGCGATCAAAAGCATGCATGGTATCAGCAGCAAGATTATTTGATTTCCTTTAAAGTGATAATCTGAAAATATGAGACGTGGTGTAATGAAAAGCTGCAAAATGGCCGTGTTCATGAAAAGTCAATAAGGAACGTGTTGTTTCGTTGGGGTTATGTCTTTTGTCCTCAGGCTCAGCTGGTCAGACTGAATGTCAGTTTCAAAAGGAACCCTGCCACTTCATTTGTTTATGACTTTTAGAGTGAATGGTTGAGTTCTGTTTAAAAATGCCCATACCATTTTTTTTCATTTGTTTATTTGCTTCTTGCTTGTGCACATGTTTGTTGAATCCATGATAATGTTCGAGTAACAATGCGTAATGACCAAAGAGATTGTTTAACTCACTCAACGGTGAAAGAAGAGTTAGGTGACTTACCGAACTCGGGTCATTTTGCAAACTCTGCCTGTAACTCAAAGTCATGACATTATTTGGTAGTGGCAGGGGCTCCTTTTAAATTGACATTCATGGCAGACAAGCTGAGAACAAAGAATAATTCCACAACACAGAGATACACACCCAGCACACACACACACACAGCACACACAACTACACACACACCACACCCACACACACACACACACACCACACACACACACACACACACACACACACACAACACCACACACACACCACACCAAGTTCTTTACAGATCACTATGACCACCAGTCTTTTGCCTTTTCAT
>JZLH01S0272659.1:6132-21406 GCA_001188425.1 Eucidaris tribuloides
ACTAAGTACCCCCCCNCCCCCCCCCCCCCGGGGGCTATGCAATTTTAAAAAAAGCCCGGGCTCATTAGGGTTAGTGTATGAGATGATCATGTCAGGTTTGTATGTGTTTCATGGCCATTAAACAGTCAACTACACAAGTTTAAATCTTTTTTGTGTATTCTGTGGTGACTTGATGATAGTGACATATGGCAGGGTACCCATTTTGCAGTCTTTCTCAAGTTTAAGTTTTGTTTTGTTTTCCCATTCAGGATATAACATAGGGAGAGCTTTAACTTGTGTGGACTTTGAGCTATCTGATGGGGAGAATGTGGCTGCCAGTCCAAGTGCTGTTGTGATGATAAATGAACAAGAGTTATGTGAAAATCAAGGAAGTGATGAAGCCAGTATTTCACAAAATAAAGGAACTAAGTCACATGGATGTCAAACGTGTGGAAAAATATTGTGTGAGAATGGCAACATTTACAGATGCATGGAAACACACACTGGAGAAAATCCTGTTAAAATGTCAAGAGAGTGATGTAACATTGACTTGTCAGAAACAGAAACATTTCTGTAGCCAGGAGAAAACAGACAATGAGGAAAGGCCACAAGACTGTCATGAATGTGGTCTAAAATCCCTTGAACCATGTCATCAGAAGCATGTAATAGTTAACACTGGAGAAAAGCTGCAAGATTGTCAGCAGTATGGAAGAGGATATGCCAATGAACACGGACTAAGAAAACAGGCCACAGGAAACAAACTGCCAAAGAGCTATGTAAATGTCCAGATTGTGTAAAAGCGTTCCACCGTCAGCATCTAGAAAGGCATAGGAAAACACATACTGAAGAAAGGTCATTTATATGTCCAGCTTGTGGAAAAACATTTCAGCGTAAATATAATCTTACACGACATAGAATATCACACACTGGAGAAAAGCCATACAAATGTCAAGAGTGTGATAAAACATTTACTCAGAAGATTAGTCTTGTTATACACTTGAGAACACACACTGGACAAAAGCCATATGAATGTCAGCAGTGTGGAAGGGCATTTATTGAGAAATCCGCTCTAATAAAACACATAAGAACACACACTGGAGAAAAGCCATATGAATGTCAGCAGTGTGGAAGGGCATTTGCTGCAAAATTCACTCTAACAAAACACATAAGAACACACACTAGAGAAAGGCCATTTAAATGTCAAGATTGTGGAAAAACATTCTGCCTGAAACATCACCTTGATGATCACAGGAGATCACACACTGGAGAAAGGCCATAAATATCCACAGTGTGGAGAAGTATTTACTGTGAAATGCAGCCTATTGAACATAAAATAATACACACTTAAAATAACCCATTTTAACCCAATTTGACCCCCCCCCTTGACGAATTTCGTGACCATGCCGCCGCGCAAAATTTTTTGATCCCGTCACTCGCTGACTTTTTACTTTCAAGTCTTGCGCATCTTTTAAGACCATTTTCGCGAAAATCGGACCTACCATTACGACGCTGCGTGACTTTTTATACATGCATGTCAACCCCAGAATTGCTCAAAAACGTGATTTCGTGTACAAAATCAATGGAAATTGTGTTTTCAGCCAAAAATCATAAATGTATGATTATTGTTGCTTTTACTGGTTGAAATGAATTTATTTTATGCTGTTTATGATTGCAAAAGTGTCCCCAACAAATTTCATCGAAAAAACAATAGAAAATAAAAGATCGAAAAAACAAAGAAATACATAAGAAACTAGAGGCACTCGGTCGGGGTGGGGACCCTTCGAGCACATCGTATCCCCCGAACCCATACCCTTCTAACCCCCCCCCCCCCCCATTTGGATAAATTAGAAATATGACATGGAATCCTATAAAAGTCGGAACAATGAGGGCGCTGTCACTGAAAACTATTGTTAATGCAAAATGACACCCCACCCCCCCCCCTCCAAAGCAAGTTTGAATAAAATCGGACAAGAAATGTGGCCGATAGATCATATACAAGTAATGTGACATGGCACCCAAGTCGGAACACTGAGGGCGCCATCACCGAACACTAATGTGGCCTACATGTAGAATGACCACCCATACACCTATACAGCAAGTTTGAATAAAATCCTTTGGGTAACAACAAAGTAATTGAAAAATAAGCATTTGTGCAAATTTAGACCTATCAGGTTGACCTTTGACCCTGTAAAAAGCAGAACATTGGGGGCAGCATCACCAAAAGTTATAGGTGTCTAGAGTTGACTATGATACACTTACACACCAAATTTGAAAAAAATCCATCAAGAATTGCGGCCAGTATCAGGCACACAAGGAGACCCTGAAAAATGTACCTTTTTGTGTACAAAGACGGACCAAGCGAGGGCGCCACCACCAAAAACAATAGGCGTCTTCGCTTTACCATAATACACCTTCATACCCAATTTGAAAATGATCCGAGAAGAAATGCAGCTGGTAGAGCGCTCACAAGGAAATCTCTGTGGCGGCGGACGAGGCGCGACGAGGCCAAATCCATAGTATCCGCCGAACTCTGTTCGGGGAATACAATTAAATCCAATTCGGCAAATTTTTTTGTAGATCTATAATCGTGAGAAATGTCAGAATGAATATTTTCACCAAAAATTAGTATTCTACTAGCTATTGTAAGTGAGTTATAGGCGAAAACATAATTTCATACACTTATTTGCATAATTAATTACTTAAAAGTAGTAGTAGTAGTAATCCAGGTTTTAAGTCTGGTTTAGTCCCCGAGCTACGGGGGTGGCCGGATTCACCTCGCACTCACAGAAATCACCCTCACCCCCTCCCTTCACTTTACTCTATTCGGTGCATCTTCCTCCCTCAACCCAACCCTCCTACTCTCCTCCACCACCTGCTTCTTCCATGTCTTCTTCGGTCGCCCCCTTCCCCTCTGACCAGCCACCTCAAACTCAAGCGCCCTTCTCAAAACATGATCAACATCCCTCCTCAACACATGTCCATACCAACGTACTCCGTTCGCCTTCGCCATCTGATCCACCATCTCTTCCAAACCCAACATCTTCATCAAAACCTCAGTCTTCTTCCTGTCCATCAGCTTCAAACCACGCATCGCTCTCACCATTACTCTCTCAGTCCTTCTCAGAATCCCCATCTCATTTTCACTCAAACACCACGTTTCACACCCATACAACATCGCCAATCTCACACAACTCCTATAAACTATTCCTTTCATCTTCAGAGGAAACCTTTTCCCATATAACAACTCTCCGCATTCCCTAAACTTCACCCATCCAAATCTTGCCCTTGCTGTCACAGCTGCCCTGCACCCTCCTCTCACACTCACCCTGTCCCCCATGTATGAAAACTCTTTCACTGTTTCCATCTCGTCACACAGCTTTTCAACATGTTCCACCATCTCTCCTGGTCCTTTTTCACATTTTCCAAACACAAAATCTCGTGCCATTGTGGAAAAACATTTTAGTGTAAACCTCATCTTGCAAGACATAGAAGATCACACACTAGAGAAAAGCCATTTAAATGTTCAGATTGTGGAAAATTATTTGGCCGTCAAGACATTCTTGATGGCCACAGGAGATCATACACTGAAGAAAAGCCAAATAAATACCAACGATGTAAAAAAGCATCTAATGTGAAATTCAGTCTAATTCATCACAGGAGAATACATACTGGAGAAAAGCCATTTAAGTGTCATGATTGTGGTAAAACATTTACTGGGAAATCCACTCTTAATCGTCACACAAGATTACACACTGGACAAAATCAACTTAAATGTCAGGAGTGTGACAAAACATTTACTCAAAAATTTCATCTAATTCGACATACAAGAATACATACTGGGGAAAAGCCATTCAAATGTCAAGAGTGTGATAAAGCATTTACTCAGAAGAGTCATCTTGTTGTACACTTGAGAACACACACTGGACAAAGGCCACATGAATGTCAACAGTGTGAAAGGGCA
The DNA here is from genome assembly GCA_001188425.1 of Eucidaris tribuloides. Lineage (NCBI taxonomy): Eukaryota > Metazoa > Echinodermata > Echinoidea > Cidaroida > Cidaridae > Eucidaris > Eucidaris tribuloides. The sequence goes on from JZLH01S0272659.1 coordinate 10,073, forward strand.
TTTACCCACAAATCCTCTCTAATAGCACACATAAGAACATACACTGGAGAAGAGCCATTCAAATGTCAAGTGTGTGATAAAACATTCACTGTGAAATCTCATCTAATTCAACACACAAGAATACACACTGGATAAAAGCCATATGAATGTGAGCAGTGTGGAGGGGCATTTGCTGTGAAATCCAGGCTAATAAATCACATGAAAACACACTCTGAAGAAAAGAAACATAGATATCTGTATGGAAAGGATTTTATCTAATCTAGAAAAAAAACACATAATAGGAACTCATACTGGACAAAAGTCATATAAGTTTCTGCAGTGTATAATGGATTGAACCAGTCCTTCCAGTCTGATAAACACTTATAGTAGAGAATACCTATGTAATTATCAGCAGTGCTCAAAGGACAGTGGCGTAGACACGTCTTTTCACCTGGGAGTTATGGTTTGTTGTCCAGAGGGGTCGATCATTAGCATACCTGCCAACCAGTACGGATTTTTCCAGGGCAGTTCTGTTCTTATTTAAGTTACTAGGCGGTGCGTTCAACAACAAAAACATAGATTATAATAAGAATAGAACATGAATGTCAAAAATAAATTAAACTACTGAACCGAATGCCTTGGTTACTATAGTGAGTTTAATGCAATGCCAATTAATTGTAATGGAAATGACATGTTTTTATTCACTGGTGAGTGACGGAATAAAAGGTTTGTTTTATTTGTGTTTTTTGTCATAAGCAATTATTTGGTTCAGCTGTTTCAAATATTTTTCTTAGTCGCACTCTGATCCCATTTCTTTTATTATGTAACCTTTTAATTGTTTACCGTACCACCTAATAACTGTAATAAGAACACAACTGCCCGGAAAAATCCGTACTGCTTGGCAGGTATGCATTAGGCATGTTTAAACACACACATACAGGCACACACACATACACACACACACACACACACACACACACACACACACACACACATGCACACACACACATACACACATAAACATCGTTTTGCCTACCAATAATTCTGACAACTTGAAAAATTAATAAAATTTATTACGTTTAAAAAGCAGTGCGAAGCATTACAAAACCATAGAAACAACATATAAATACTACTAGATATACACAATTTACCAACTTTGTGGAGTGGTTTATTGTGCAAAAATTCACATTGCAATTTTGCGTGCAGAGCATGCCAAAGAAATTGACATTTTTCTTACTTTTGGTCCTCCCCCCCCCCAACCTGGAAAAAAAATGGATCGACATCACTGCACACACGTGCATACACATATACATGCATATATATACATATATACATACATGTACATAGTACCGACACATTTATATACGCGGACACACAGACACGTACACACATATTTGCATAGAATATTGTCCTATATTTTTCCAGGAGGAATGTAATTATTAGGGGGGAATCTAGACTAGATACTTGGAGATAGATTTAAAATGAATGTAGTAAGAATGCATTTATCAGAATTGGTTGTAGGGGGTGGGAGGGATTCTTCTCCCACGATGGAGAAAATTCAGAAATTTTAGGTTTTGAAATATGTTTCCTGGTGCATCCTAAGCTTTCATTAAATATTATCTTTTATTTTGTTAATTCATTCAGGTTTTCAGTTTTTTTGTTGTTGCTGAAGAATAAGAGTCACGTATAGTCATGACATGACTTGCAATACATGTTTATTGTGGCACAAATTGTCGCTGGCGATAATTTGTGATGGCCTTGCTGACTCCATTTTTTTGCCTCCCTGGCAACAATTTGTTCCATGAAAACAGAACCTGGCGGCAAAAATTGTCGCTACTGTCTGTCACAAATTGTCGCCACTCACTAAATATGTGTGTGTGTGTCTGTGTGTATGTCGGTGTGTGTATCTGTGTGTCTGTGGGTGTCTTTCTCTGTGTGTATCTGTGTGCATGTGTGTCAGGAGTCTCAGTATGTCTCTCTGTGTGTCATATGTCTGTGTGTCTGTGTTTGTGTGTGTATCTACATATTTGTATGTCTGTGTATGTATCTGTCTGTGTGTCTGTATGTTTCTGTTTGTGTGTCTGTATGTGTCTGTGTTTCCCTGTGTGTCTCAATGTGTCTGTGTGTTTCCTTGTGTGTCTGTGTGGCTGTGTGTGTTTGTGTCTGTGTATGTCTGTTTCTATGTGTTTCTATGTGTCTGTGTGTTTGTATGTGTCTGCATGTGTCTTTATGTGTCTGTGTGTGCCTGTGTATCTGTGTCAGTGGGTTTGTCTGTGTGTCTGTATGCATATATGTGTCTGTGTGCTTGCTTGTGTCTGTGTGTCTGTATCTGTGTGTGTTTGTCTGTGTTTGTGTGTTTTGGTGTGACAGAGGGGGAAGGGGATAGAGGGTTCCTGAAATTTTACAGGTGACCCCCCCCCCCAATATGGGTCAAAATCAGGTAACTGTCTAACCACTAGCCCAGTTGCATCAAATTTGGGTGATACAAGTGTAACAGGGACCCCAACATTATTTGGCCTCAATGGTCACATATGTAGGTCATATGTCAAATAAGGTCAAATGTTAACACACTAGGGCTGGACACATTATGGCTATCACATTGTTTTAATAAACATTGATGTTAACATTTAACTAAAAGGTAGGGAATCTCATTTGCAGCCTTCCCGCAACACAGCAAAACATTCATGCCCTTGAGCTGTTTATAAAGGGGTATAATCAACAAATTTTGTGTTAGTCTTATATTCCAAAATTAATTTCCATTTCAAATGAAAACAAGCTGAAACATTTCCTGAAATGTGCTGTTGAACTGCACATCCACTTCGGATGATATGAATTGTTTCCCATTTTCTGTTATTCCGATTTTAGATTTATTAATCTCCTTCTTATTGTTTGGTTCCCAGGTTGGAAAACCAGTTAAGACCAGCTGACAACTGGTCAACTGGTACCAGTTGAAAATCAGTAGAGTGAATTTTTAACTGGTTTCCAACTGTTTTTAAAGAACTAATATAACACTGTGGGCAAGACCGCCGTTTTTATATAATCTGTCGCTTTGCTCATCCTGACCATACATCTGACTAGCTGGACTGTTGAGATGACACACATAAACACACCTAGAACACGAAGTTTGGACATTATGCTGCTCACTAGTACAATCATTGCAGATGTACATGGCCATTAATTTTATTTGGGCGATAGCGAAATCTGCACCGAAACAGCCAGTCTATGGAGAAAAGCTGGAATCGTTTCTCCATGATTTTCTTCACTTTTTAAAGCACTTAAGGATGTGTTGTACACTGCAATTTTTCAGGGCTTTATTTTTAGACTGATATCAAAGACACTAGGTAGCATGCGGAATCATGTAGCGTCAGATTTTTTTACACTGGAAACATTGTATAACAGTGCCTTTAATGTAGAAAATTGATATTTCTACCAATTGGGAACTGGTACCAGTAGGAAATACCAGTGCACAACTGGTCCCAGTATCGATCATACAAGTTGTCATCTGGCCTCAGTATTGATCGTATTAAATGCTTCATACAGCCAAAATTGTATCAGTTTTCAAGAAAACTGTCCGACATTTATTTCAATTATCATTACAAAATTGGTAGTACAGAGCTGTTTTTGAGTGCAGTGGTGTTTAAGACCTTAATAGGATAGTAGATCTACTGAAATACCCACCACTAATTGCAACAGAAACCATTCCAAGTTTTTATGGCGCAAAATATGGTTTAAAATAACATACTAAAAATCACGGAAAATCGGAGCTGTGGAACATGCCCATTTTCCAAGATGGCCGCCAAGATGGCCGCCATGTTGATGAAAGTTCAAGTTTTCGGGATAAAATTTGTTTAGAACTTCCACTTCCCATAAACTTGGTGGCATTTAAAAGTAAATTAAATTTCCTACAATTTGATACCACATTTAATAGGTATTAGGGTGACTTTTATGATGATTTTGGGTCAAAAACCTTATTTTTTGACATTTTTTCCAAAAAATCGAAAATATCAAAAACACGTTTTTTCTCATAAATGTACAGTTTATTTACCAAATGATGTAATACTTTTCTAAAATTTGCCCAAGTATATGAACAACACTTTGTGAAAACTGGAAGTTGATCCTTATTTTTAATCAAAAGTTATAAGGTCGCAAACTTGACAACTCGGTAGTCACTATAGGAGCATTTTTGCCGGCACATACGTTATGTGCATTGTATTTCCATAGACTACACGTGCTATTACTAGTGTGTATATTAGGTACATAGTATTTCCATAGACTACAGGTGCTATGAGTGTGTATATCGTCACAAAACCATATGATGAAAACCATTAATTTCTTAAAATGAAATTGAAAATTTTAAAGTATCATGTTGTCATGGTGATGCAGCTTATGTTGTCATGGCAACCACATGTGGTATATGCTACACAAATTAGCGATGTTTTTGTATTTGCACACCAAATCGTAACCGAAAATGTGTTGTATTATGTCAAATAGGCCTCCAGCTTAGCTAGGCCTATTACGTTAAAGAACAAAGCACACTAACATTAGACTAATGAGAGCAAATGTGCCCATTTTATTCAAAATGGCCTCTAAAGTGGCCACCAAAATGTACATTTGTGAAAATATGTACTAATACAGTACATATAAGGGAGGTTTAAATTCTTATACATGTACACTCTCTGTTTATCTAGATTTATACACTGAATATCCCTTTCTGGTGCATTTTGGGATAAAAAGTGCAAATTTGTACCTTTTTCTTTCCCACAATGCACCAGAACAGGATAATCACGGCAAGGTCAACAATATCGTCTATAGATCACCATAGTAATTAGTTACGGCTTGACATATATTTTTAAAGGGGAAAGTTATGCAAGGTTAGCATTGAAAATACATGTTAGCAAAAAGGCCAAATGAAAATTTCAATTAAAAGCCCTACAAAGATCAAACACTGTACCTTTAACTGGCTGCAGTTTGCATGTGGGGGATGTGCTGGCTTGGATTTTAAGTCATTTTATAAATCATCAATGTCACATTCTGGATCGCGAAGAGTCACATTGGTGCAATGAAGTCCTTCACACTCAACACATGCTGTCGATCGAGCTTTGTAGTCTATACCGGTACTTTCTACATTAACATTTCAATTAGAGGGGCACATTATGTGAAAAAGATGTGCACTTCCAACAGAAAGTGTGAATTTTTGCATACAGGTGTATTTTGGGGCATTTATTTCAACAATTGCCAGAGCCAAGAAATCTGACTTTGAATTTCAACATGGCCACCGTGAGGAAAGGACACATGGCATTTTGACATGCTGAGTCAACCTACAGATTAATTTGAACGCCTGACAAACCACATTGCAGCCATTTTGAATTCTGGCCGCCATGGTGAATTGTTGAAAATCCCTAAATTGCCAGAAATAATCCTTAGGCGGTACACCTGGCCCAGAAACGCTAAGAATAGGTAATTTTCAAACATTTTCACCAGATCCAGAAAATGTTTAGCCAAGTCACATTTTGTGTAGCTCTATGTATGATGAATTGTTCCTCATGACAACGTCCAGGGTGGCTATGTTGGGCTACTGAAAGGGATGACAGGTTGGGAGGAAGGCCCTATATGGGGATAATTCACACTTACACATTCTTCTTTAAAGTGCATGATTTGATTTATACCAAACTTGGCAGCAATGATCCTCAGGCGAAGGGGGTTCAAGAACATTCAAATGATACACCTGGCCCCCCTGGGGGACCCGGGGCACAGGCCCCAACGTCCATCCGATCCTTTTAAGTGTACAACGGAACTTAATATTAGCGCTAATAATGTCCGACCCTAAAAAACGAACTCCAGATGATCCTTCTTAGCCTAATACGGTACTATTAGCGCCAATAATATCTGACCCTAAAAAACTAACTCCTGACGATCCTTTTTAGTGTAAAACAGAACTTAATTAGCGCTAATAATGTCCGACCCTAAGAAACGTACTCCCGACGATCCTTTTTAGCCTAATACGGAACTTAATATTAGCGCTAATAATGTCCCACCCTAAAAAACGGACCCCGGAAATCAAGGACAGACCTCTGAAATATTGTGTCTTAATTATGATAATATACTAAAAAAAAAAAAAAAAAGGTTTGCCTAGTTTGTACAGACTGATGTTGAAACGAAAACCCCTATTTTTTTATTTTTGCCCTCCCCTTGTAAGCAAATTAAAGGGGATTTATAGTGATTTTTTTAAATACCATGTAAACAACCCCAAAAGTGTTGCCGCTCTGTTAGAATAAACAATAGTCGGGGGGGGGGGCACGGCGCTTACGCAACGTCACGTAACCTCTGAATGGTGCCCATAGAGAGTAAATCATAAAGAAATTGTATCCCATTCCCATAGGATTGTTTCTGCCAAGATTAGTTAAATCTGAACATTTTTTTCATGAAGGATATGACAATGCATTTTCCCCTTGCTCCCCCCACTCCCCCTGATATAAAGTACCCTTCTGGGGCCAAATGTGACCACCCTGTGAACTGTCATGAACGACAGCATCAACTTGGCTGTGGACGTTGGGGCCTGTGCCCCAGGTCCCCATGCAGGAGGCCAGGTGTACCATTAGAGTGATCTTGAATCCCCTTCGCCTGAGGATCATTCCTGCCAAAATTGATATGAATCAAATCATGCGGTTTAAAGAAGAAGGTGTAAGTGTGAATTATCCTCATACCCTAACCCCCAACCTGTCATCCCTTTCAGGGTCTAACATAGGCCACCGCTGGGACAGATTCGTCATGAGGGAACAATTTTCAGGACAGAATTAGAGCTATACACATGTGATCTTGGCTAACATTTCTGGATCTAGTGAAAATGATTAAAAATTACCTATTCTTAGCGTTTCTGGCGCCCTGCCCCTGTACCCTCAGGGGCCAGGTGTACCCCTAAGGATTATTTCTGCCAATTAAGGGATTTTCAACAATTCAATCACGGGCCATATTGGACATCCAAACAATTGTGGTTTGTCAGGCGTTCAAATTAATCTATTGTTTGACTCAGCATGACAAAATGCCTTGTGTCCTAAATATCTTTACCGCAGGTCATTCAGTAGCCCAAATATTGATATTCAATCTTTCCCCACGGTGGCCAAGTTGGAATTCAAAGTCAGATTTCTTGGCTCCGGCAATTGTTGAAATAAATCCCCCAAAATACACCTGTATGCAAAAATTCACACTTTCTGTCGGAAGTGTACATCTTTTTCACATATGTGCCCCACTAATTGATATGTTGCTGTAGAAAGTATGGACCACAATGCTCGATCGACAGCATGTGTTGAGTGTAAGGGACTTCATTGCACCAATGTGACTCTTCCTCCCGGTGGCATCACTTCCTATTCAAAGGCGTAACGCATGCTCGTTCTCCAAGTCAAAAAATACCCCCTTTTCGCGTGGTTTCAAGTACATTCTCAGCAATTTTGACCCCTTTTTTACACGAAAACGAGTACAAATTAACCTTTAAAAACACCCCTTATTTTGCATTTCAAGTACACTTTTACAAAATTACCCTTTTTTTTTACATTTCAAGAACACACACAAAAACACATTTTCATTTCAAAGGAGAACTCATTTTTTATAAATAAGTCCCCAGAACAGATGGTTATCTCTGTCTGTCAAAAAGCGAATGGTGTAATGGTGTCGAAAAGAATTCTAGGCTGTACTGTAGATGTTCACACTCAAAGTGCTGTGGACGAAAGCGCGTCAATTAATTACGTCAGAGTGTCCCTCTTGGAGTTGACGCTATGTAGGCTCGAGGTGTTTTTCCTCTGCCAATGATTGTGTACTGGTTGCATTAACTCTCAATGCCATAAATTACCTTCTCCCCTGGTTGAAGATCTGGAAGGTGTGTGACTCGATGGTGCCTGTTGTAACTCTCGGTTTGCTGAGATCTGTAACGAATGTCGCATTCATGTAGTTCTTTGATATTTGGATATTCTGGATGTAGCTGAACTGGTTGCGACCCGGGGTTGCGACTTGCGACAGTAGAATAGTACACAACTGACGTCTCATTAGCAATTTTGTGGGCAAATATGAGTTGAGGGATTTAACTCATCGTTGGATTGACATGTCCACTTATAGAGAAAATGTACATGTACTTACATTTCGTGGTTATGCTACTATATTTCTTTTATATAAGAATAAATTTAATTATCGTAATGATATTGTAGAATATTTTATCCATCAAAAACATTATTATGAATACATTTTCTTCAGCTAATAATTCCAAATATGAATTATGCAGAGTTATTTTTTCATAACTGGAACCATATATGGCTTCAACATTTAATTGGATTCAACTGGGACCAGTAGATGTACTGGTTTTAACTGGGACCAGTTGATTTACTGATTTTAACTGGGACCAGTAGATGTACGGATTTCATTGCAGACCCATTCATGTTCTGGTTTAACTGGGACCAGTAGTACTAGTTTCAACTGGGACCAGTAGATATACTGGTTTCAACTGGGACCAGTAGATATACTGGTTTCAACTGAGACCAGTAGATATACTGATTTCAACTGGGACCAGTTGATGTACTGGTTTTAACGGGGACCAGTTGATGTACTGGTTTATACTGGGACCCATTCATGTACTGCTTTTAACTGGGACCAATAGATATACTAGTTTGAACTGGCTTCAAACCTACTGGTTTCAACTGGGATCAGTTGATAACTGGTTACAACTTGGATCTTTACTGGTTATATTGGTTTTATTTGTGTTTCAACTGAGTCCAATTGTTAACTGGTTTCAGCTAACTGTGAACTCTATCTACTGGTTTTAACTAGGACCAGTTGATACCAGTTCAATCCCATTGAAACCAGTTGAAACCAGTTGAAATTTCCAACTGGTTTCCACTGGTATCAACTGGTTTTTCGACCTGGGTTTGATGACTTGTGTTAAACATATTTGTATCAAAGCATTAGAGCATGTGAAATTATTAATTATTAATGTGCATTGCATGTACATGTGAATAGTAGGCCCATGGTTTAATTGATTTCATGACATATTACCTAAATCCATTCAAGAGCGCTAGACATTTAATAAATCATATGGTACATCAGTAAGCTACAAGAAATGCTCATAACTTTCATACTCCTTTACACATACTGCCTTGTCTATAATGTCAATTGAATTTGGAATTGTCTGTGAGATTTTTTAAAACAAAGTAGAAATATCCAACCTGTAGATCACTTTTGGTATTATTGTATTCACATTTATGGATATTTTTGTCAGCAACGTAATGATGAGTTATCAATTCATCTGTTTCAATCTATGAATGCATTTTCAAGAATAAAAATGGAGCTTGCGTATGTTAGTTGCTGTTATGTCCAGCAAGCATCTGGCAAGCTACAGTTATTTGGTTGTCAAGAGCAACCGTTGTAGACATGTATGCATAAAATCTACATACATTACCAAAGTGGTAAAAAAAACACGGATATAAATTCTTTTGCATCCCTGAAATATTTGTCATTAACTTGGTTTGTAATAAATTGCTTGCTCCAGTTGAATGAATTCATTCTTTCAACAACCTGCGTTTACTCCTTGTGCTGTCCTGTGTATTAAATCAAATTAGATATATTTTTTGTATATGTATATGCATATCCATTGTTATGATATTCAAGGGCCACATCTATTAACCCTGTACTTGGTACGGTTGACCACTGTCACCACCGCTGGCATATGATACCGTCATGTGTGTTGGCATGGAGTATTCCTCATTAGCGGTGCAGAGCTAGTTGAACCACACAAAAAGAAAGCAGAAGTCAATACAACTAGCAACAGTTTAGCTGTATTAACTCAATGCCGCCGCTTTCGTTCTGAGTCTGACAGGAAGTTAGGAAGACCGCAAAAAAGTGCAGGATGTTGATATACTGTGTGAGTCAAAAAGTCAACCACTAGAATAATGTTAAAAATCAGCTGTGAATGAAAGATTATTATATATGTTTTGATAGAGTGATTTATCCCAAATCATTTAATGGTATCATTTTTTGTGTATTATGTTTTCACGCTTGGATGAACAAGACACATTGTTTATGAGAGTCCAAAAATTGATTTGCGCCAAATGTTATGAAAGAATAAATTGAATATATCAAATGAGAGGTGTTGCGTATGCTTTGTTCAGAAGCAAAGTGACACACACACACACACACACACACACACACACACACACACACACACACACACAACACAGTACACAAGACACACACACATGCACTCACTCTCCAACATAGCACCTTTAAAATGAAAGAATTCTTTGAATGTATGAGGTGCATTGCATTTTTTTTTCAAATACAAAGTCACACATACACAAACACACACGCATGCAAGCACACAAGGAACACACACACTCACTGCATGAGCACATTTAAATGCAGATTAACCAAGTCCTTTAAGAGAAACAATTCTTTGTGATGTTAATTAATGCTCTGAACTTTCATTATGGCATTTTGATTGAATTTAAATTTCATTTTAATTGATAATAAATGGAACAATTTACAAGTGTGAGTGTGCATGCATGTGTGTGATATGTTTGTGTTTGCACGTGTGCATGTATTCCTTATGTGCGTGTGCGCACACATATGTGTGCGTGTATGTGTGACTGCTTCAGAGAATATTTGTGCGTGTTTGTGTGTGTGTGTGTGTGCGTGCACGCGCTGTGTGTGTGTGTATGTGTGTGTGTGTGTGTGTGTGTGTGTACTGGGTGTGTGTGAATTTGCTTCTGAACAAACATACGCAATGCCTCTCTGGGGAAAATCAAGTTTTGTACTCGATCCTGCAAACAATGCCTACTGTTCGTCCAAGCGTTGATGCATAGTGTACAAAAATGATACCAAATGATTCAGGATGAATCTCTCTTCCATCTTTCATTCATAGCTAATTTCTAAAATTATTACCAATTTTCTAACAGTTACCTTTTTTCTGACTCACACTGTATAGTATCTGCTATCGGCAAATATTGGGTAAATGCGATATGGAGAATTGTATGAGAATAATGTATTTCTTATTCTTTTATCTATATTCACACCTGTCCCCCATTATGAACGATAAATTGTTTTCTGTCAAGTACAGGCTCACTCATGCATGAGTGCACCTGTTTACAGTGCATTATTTATTGGGGGGGGGGGACCTGAAAGTAATCCAGCTGCCTAGGTATTCATAATATGCACAGGGCAAAGAGTTAAGCCAACAATAGGTTTCATAGCATGGTTCCACTACACAAATCTAATCTAAAATATAATGAAAAGTAACACGTAACACCTTAAAAAAGCAAAATGCTTTGCGGGCAAGGGCACCTTTAAGAATGTGAAATAATAAAATATCAAGTAATT
>JZLH01S0272659.1:29990-45615 GCA_001188425.1 Eucidaris tribuloides
TACGATTGTCGGTATTTACTTACACCTTACAACACAACAACAACAACAACCAACAACAAAACAACAGCAACAATAACACAACAACACCAATAACAATACACAATTAATCAATAATAATAATGTGGCATATGCCGAATTTTCTCTTTTTTTTTTTTACTCTCAGTATCGGGGATCCGTCACTGAGTCGAATAATTTGCCTGCCCTTCCCTTGTGATATTGAAATAAGTTACAATTCTATCAGATCGATAAAGTAATCACACCTCGGGAAGTTTAGCTCGTTATTTCTTCCCATTCCCTTTCTCTTTCTGTCTTCTCTTCTTGCTTCTTCTTCTTTCTGCTCCTTCTTTCTTCTTCTTCTTCCCTCCTTCTCTTTTTTTGCTATTTCACTTTTTCTTTCTTCTTCTTCTTCTATCATATTTCACTTTTTCTTCTTTTCTTCTTCTTCTTCTTACTTTTGTTCCTTCTATTTTACTTTTCTTCTTCTTCTTAATTATTCTGCTCTCTTCCTCCTCCTCCCTCTCATCCCCCTCTTCTCTCTTCTTCTTCCTCCTCCTCCTCTCCCCGTCCTCTCTCTTCCTCCTCTCCTTTTCCCCTTTTTGCTCCTCCTTCCTTCTTCCTCCTCCTCTCGTCTAAACCTCCTCCTCTTTCCTCCTCCATCCTTCTTCCTCCTCCCTCGGCCCTCCGTTCCTTTTCCCCTCCTCCTCTTTCTCCTCTCCTCCTTCTTTCCTCTTCCTCCTCTTATTTACTCTTCTTCTTCCTTCTTCTTCTTCTGTCTTCTTCTTCTTCTTCTTCTTCTTCTTCTTCTTCTTCTGTCTTTTCTTCCTTCTTCTATCTTCTTCTTCTTCTATCTTCTTCTTTTCTTCTATCTTCTTCTTTCTTCTTCTTCTTCTTTCTTCTCTCTTCTTCACACTCTCAATTGTATATTCTTTACTTCAAAAAAAACTTGCGGTCTGTGATAGTAAACCCCGACGAGAGTGCTGAGCGATGATGTCGTGAGTCTTACAAGAAAGACTCTTACATAACGCATCTGCGACCCCAAGACCAGAAATTATGATTTTCTTTTATACATCATATGCGTTATCATGGCAGGCATAGCCCTCACGTATTGTTTACTATGCGTAAAAACAATATACTTATTGCAGTGTAACACGCAAAAATTACGTAATTAATATAATCCATCAAATAATTTGTTATACGATTAATAAACTCTCTTCTATCTGCATTAGGCTCTAAGTCTGTATAATGACGCACCCAATGGATTACTCTGCAGTAGGCCAACCATGGTTGGGCGGGCGGGTGGGGAACAGGTCATTCCACCCATAAATTTATTATTCTGAGGCGGATTTGAAATTGCGAGTGCCATTTCGGTTATAGGCCTAAGTACGCGAATTGTAGGCGTTTGGATAGTCTGTTTTTCATAACAAGAATGAAATTTTAGTAATTAATTAATTATTATAGTAATTAATTTAATCACATTAATCAATTCATAAATTAGGAGTGTCTTCCATTGGGGTAAGTTAGGCTACCTTCGCCCCCCCCGGTATCGCCCCACACTGCTATGTCCATACGGCATAGATAGCTGTGATAGACTAATGCACTCGTCTGGTGCAATACCACGTAAATATTTTACGTGATCCTTTCAAAATGCCTAATTATTATTCTAGTCCTAATTTGCGATTGATCGGTAAGTGTTAACAGTCTTACAATATTCCATAACATTAAAAAAAAAAATACGAATGTTTCATGATAATTCTATAACAATGCACAAACAGACAAGACTCGTCGCAGCTCGACTTCTATTTGTTATTTCATATGGGGTTACTATGGCATCCCTCTATGCCAAACAAAAATCAACATACTAATTTATTCAGTGAACTATGAACATTTGTTACCTTTAAAATCTGTCATTATAATATACTGGTGCAAACATGCATTATTTCGTAGGTTTCAGGAATTTGGTAAGTGTGGAAAATATGGTTAGTATAGTTAGGAGTAGATTAGATAGATCTATGAATCATTATAGGATACCATGCCCATACCCATAATGCTTGCTAAAGCACCTAATAATATATTTTTTAAAAATTATATTTGAAGTAATTTTATCGACGAGTTAGACGTCTTAACAGACGTCCAACTAAGTACGCACCAAATGCCGTCAAAATGACGTCAAAATAAAATGAGAAAATCCTTCCGGGTCCAATGGATTCATCTGCGACCCAGATGCTTCACCAGATTAACCTTCTGGAACCAGATGTTCATCTCGGCTCGTATATGCCTTTGTCCCATCAGCCACTATGAAGCCCACACGAAACCACTATACCCAGATGGGGCCCACGTGCAAAATGGAATACTGCGGTACTTATGAGGCATCTGGGTCCCATGTGGCCCATCTGCACCTATGGTAGCACATATCTACCCCACATGCGTAGGCGATTTTCCCATATCGGTACCCAGATGGTCCCTATTTTTTTGCTACTGGATCTGCTTTTTTTTTCGTTCCGATTCTTTATGTTTAAACGTTTACTTTTTCTTAACGCCACACATCTTAAGTAACACTTACATATCAAATGAAATGAATAGATAGAATTAAGGATAATATACACATGTTAATTATTTTAGGATTCCAGGCGGTTGACTTTTTTATAACGTTATCTTGCACTTCGGGACTCTGACACGGTGAGCTAAAATATAATCGCATGTACTTAGCTAGAAGTAGCAGCAAAATACGGGTATACAATTTAATCATCATAGGATAATCGCGTCATTTCTTCAATTTTAAGATGTGCATTTTTTCCTAATGACTCAGCGTGGCGACAAAATACTCCCTATTGGCTCGTGTAGTGTACTACGCCATTTTTTTTCATATTGAATTTATTTAAAATCTTATTTCCACGTCTAACAAAGTGTATTTGACCATAAAGGTCCCCAATCGGTTAAACAAAAAGAGCGCTGACAGAAAATTATCGGTATTTTTTTTTAAATTGAAATATCCGGGGGACCGAAAATGCCATTGGACACTCAACGGCTTACACTCGATTGCTATAATTATGGAATACTTAAAAAACATTTTAGAAGTTGCCATTTTTCCGTACGCTGTCGTCTGGCGATTAATCATTTCGTTCACCCCCAGGTGAACAATTATAATGTAAGTATTCAGATATTTTGAGCATTTGTAGCTTTCCGACTCGACATGAAACCGTGTTTATATGCTGTGTTTGTTGTTTGTTTGATCACGTGTGTACGCGCTATTAGACTTTGTAACAACACTATTCCTGTGTTAATTAGTATAATGACATTAGATCAAAAATGTTTGTTTTTTTTTTAGTATTTGATATATATCTTTTCATTCATTTTTGTGAATTTAAAAAAAAATATATTACATTTTATTGCGCTCAAACCGTATTTTAGTTCCTTACTAATATTATTTGAAATCCTAAAATTGCTTCCACATACTGCGTTTTGTGAAATAAACTTCGTCTTAAAATTTGGCGAAGATTTTAGGAGGAGAAGAACTTAAGTATCAACAAATACTTCAGTAATTATGAGCAGGAGTGTATATTCACTCTGACAGAGGAAATTTTCTTTTTCTTTATTGCTATCACAAACTGCTACTCTAAAGATATAACAATCCAGATGATCCTACTAGAATAACGTTCCTCTTCCAGAGACAAGATCAAAAAAATTTTAGAGGCCCGATCCGAGTAACCCGCCACTTAAACCTCATTAAATCGGAGAGGCTGTTATCCCGCAACCTTTAATAATACACAACCACTCTACATGCAACCTATAGCTTCTTACTTCTGATACACATAGCCTAACAAAACATAAATCTACTTGTTCACAGAACATCGAGAACTCATATATAGATTGATCATAATTTAAATTCATTTTTTCTATACATGTCAAGCCAACTTTTTTTTTCTCCAATTCATATTCCATGTCTTTATTATTGACAGTTCTGTAACTTTGTTTAGCTTCATAAGTTGTAATTTAATTTTGACATATGATTCATATAGAAATCATAATATATATGTAAAAGAAAATAAATTGCCCTGTTCATCTCTCGTATTATCAATTAATGATGAAATAAGATCAAATGCTAATCTAGTTATTTTTAAATGACTCAGAACACATCTGACCAACAAGGATCGTTTTTGCTGATCATTTAAAAAATAACATATCAGCTTTAATCTATTTATCATCTAATTTGATAATACAGAATGAACATCAAATTTATTCTCATCTTAAATTCGGATGATGACGTCATTAAGGCTGTAGAGTACTACCGGAGGGACCAAAATGAAGCCTTCTACCATGAATGTTGGAGCACTGCTGGACAATAATAACCAGGAACTAGGAGTATCCTGACAACCCTTCTTGGTGAGGCCGGGAACTTCTCGATCTACCCTTGGTAGAACACATAATAGGAACGCATACTGGAGAAAGGCCATGAAAGTTTAGCAGAGTAGAAAGAATCATACCAGTACTTCTAGTCTAGTTCATACATGTTTCATGCATGGCCTAAAAATATAATTTTATTAATTATGCTTATGCAAATCTATTCAAAATCTATGAAAAACGACAAAAAAGGCCACTTCGTTCTTTACTTTTCAGATAAAGCTAAGTGAGGGTGAATAAACTTTGAAATTTGATTATGCTAATTTATGCAAATTATTCAAACTAAAAAAATGGATTTTGATTTTGTTTGCTTTATCTGATAGGGTTTGGTGGAAGCTTTCATATTTCCACACATAATTTTGAAATTCATTATGGTAATTGTGCAAGTTTACTCGAAATCATACAAAAAATGGTACTTTATTTCTCGGTGGATATTCGGGGGGGTGGGGGGGTGGGGTTCCCATCTGATATAGCTTAGGGGGGGCTTTTGAATTTCCACACCGATTTCTGCAATTCATTAATTATGCTAATCTATGTAAATTTATTTTTTTATACCAATAACTGCCACAAAAGCCTGAAATGGCATAATTTTGAAATCCGTTCTGTAAAATCATGAGATGCTGGCAAGGTACATGTTATGTACTGCGTAATATTCTTTTTAACCATTTAAGTTCACTTTAATGACTGATCTTTGGTTGCATGCCCAAAATGTTCAATTTGTTTATGAATAATTTACTATGACAAACGGTTTGGAGTTTTATCTTACATAAAGAGATAAAGCAATATTTATTACAATATTGACAGTTTATGAAATTAATTTCTTCAAATATGCTGGGTGTGTTTGTGTGTGTGTGTAAGTGTGGTGTGTTTGTGTATATGTGCGTGTGTGTGTGTCATGTGTGTGGTGTGTTTGTGTATATGTGTGTGTGTGTGTGTGTGTGTGCGTGTGTGTGCGTGTGTGTGCGTGTGTGTGCGTGTGTGTGCGTGTGTGTGCGTGTGTGTGCGTGTGTGTGTGTGTGTTCGTGTGTGTGTGTTTGTGTTTGTGGTAGTGTGTGTGTATATGTGTATGTATGTGTGTGTGGGTGTTTGTATACGTGTGTGGTTGTATATGTGTGTTTGTGTATGTATGTGTACGTGCGCATGTTTGTGGGAGCTAACGCAGGGGTGTAGACAGCAATGGGGATGTGCCATTCCCCCCCCCCCCCCCCCGGTCACACGGTGGGGGTGGCATGCAATATCATTCCCCCATGCCCTACCATGTTATCACTTTTACTATTGGCATTGTTCTTAATAATAATAATAATACTGATGATAATAATGATAATAATAATATTAACATTATAATAATAATTGTAATAATAATAGTAATAATATTTTTATCAGTATTATTGTTGTTATTATTATTATTGTTATTATTATTATCATTATTATTATCGGTACTGTTATTTTTGTTTTTTCATCTTGGGTAAGCGAGAAATAGGTTTTCTAGTATTTCACATTTTCGTGTTCACAAAAAATATACCCTTTGTTAAAAATATCGAGTACATCGTTGACAAGAAGGACCCTTTTTTAAAAAAAATCGCGTACATTTATGTTCGCCAACGTACTTTCAAAATACACCCTTTTTTCGTGAAAAAGGGAAAGATCATGCGTACACATCACACATGGTCAATATGAGTGACACCGGGCAGGGTGAACTTTGCCTTTAACGGATTATATTTTGATCTGATAATTTTTTGAAACAGTTTCGATTTTTTTGCCCAACTGACCAGTGACCACCTTAACCTTATCCACCTCTGCAAGATTTTCTGCAAGGTTTTGTATGTCCTTTTGCCGAAGATTGATTAGGCCTATGTACAACCAAAGAACAGAGTTAGCATAGGGGTTAGCATAATGTAGAAGACATCCAAAAGAGTAATAATTTGGCATCCTGTAAAAAAAAATGCACATAGTCTGTGTGTCAGAGGAGATACGCCTCATACTCATTCTGTTTTCATTAATTAGGGCAGCTTCTAATGTGAAAACTTACTCTAAATTGGACAAAGTACGTCAAATTTTGATACTCAAAATATACCCGTGGATTGTCCTGCGGTTAAGCCTGTATCTGGAAGGAAACTATGGAGGTTAGAGAACACAAAGCAAGCTTGGAATCTTACAGTTTTTGAAGAAAAAAATGTTTGGTTTTTGATAATGAGACATTTTTTACTTATTTCTTTTATTGATGAATGAAAGGTTTGCAGAGACAATTTAAGATGCAAAAAATTCTGATTCATCTCTGTATTATCAATTTAATTGATAACAGATAAGATCAAATGCTTTGATCTGTTATTTTAATGACTCAGAATCCTGTTGGGTCAATCTTTTTCTGAGTCATTAAAAATAACAGATCAAGCATTTGATCTTATTTATCATTAATTTGATAATACAGAGATGAACAGCAAATTTATTCTTTACTTATATATTATATAAGTATAAGTATGGGTTAGTGATTGTGTTAAGAGTGCGGACGTGTTTTTCGCGCTCTCCGGTGGTCTGTCTCCTCTTGTCTGTCTTTCGTGAAGTTCCCGGGTGTTTTGCACACCGGCGGTATTGGTCAGTTGTAGTAATTGCTCTGGCGCAGTTTCGGGGTATGACGATAATCCAGTGGTGAGTTTTGGGGCCTTTTTTCGTACTTTTCCTGCCATTTAGTAGGCCGTTTCAAATACTTTTTTTGTAGGTTTCTCCGGTGACGCGTGCGTTGTTTACATAACTGCGTACGCATCACCATGTAAACGCGCATGATAATGAACTTGCACTAACCTTGCGCTATTTTATAACTGAGCGTTTGTTTGTTTTTATTGTTATTACGCGCTACTCATCCCCGCGCGCATTTCATTGTTGTTGATGACGCGCTGCTCGTATAACTCGACGCGTTTGGGGTTGAGACTGTATTCATGCTTATCCGGTTTAAATGAAATAAATGAATTGATATGAAATGATTTAACATATTGCTATTTACATTCGTGTGTGTTTGTGTGTGTGTGTGTGTGTGTGTGTGTGTGTGTGTGTGTGTGTGTGTGTGTGTGTGTGTGTGTGTGTGTGTGTGTGTGTGTGTGTGTATGTATGTAGGCCTGTATGTATATATGTGTATATGTTCGAGTTAAGAAAAACATTGTTATCGTAATGTACACTGTATTTCAAGAAATATTAAAGACAGATGGAATTGAAATTTTAACGAGAACATTTTGCTGTAGATTTTGTGGCTTAGAATACATTAATAGAAACTATTAAGCGGCTCACGCGTGTTAAACTATGTTTGATGTTAAATTAATTATTAGGAAGTCCAAAGTTCCTGAATAAGATGGCATATATTTTGTTTTCCCCTTGGAATTAGTAAATTGTAGACTACACTTATACTAGGCCTAGAAATACGGCAGAATTGGCAGGAATTGTACCGTGTTAGTAATCTAACGTTGGGGCTCACCGCATGGATGACTGGTGTTTTTTTCCCCCTTCTCCCGAGGCTGTGGTGACCGTGACCGTGTTATCTCCCTACGTCTTAAGAGTCACCCAGTAAATATCACATTCATACAGGTTTATGCACCGACCTGTGATGCCAGCAACGATCGAGGACATGCATGATTTCTATGATGTTGTCTAACAAACTATCGATAGTACTCCCAGTAGAGACATTATGATATTAATGGGAGATTTCAATGCTAAAGTGGGACGGAGCATTGCAAGTACGAAGCATATCGGTCAACACGGTTTAGGAGTGCGGAATGAACGAGGGCAGGATCTGGCAGATTTTGCAGTAATGATCTGGTGATTGGTAACACTTTGTTTCAACATCATGGGTTAGCCCGGGTGATAGAGTTAGGAACCAAATTGACTACATTTTGGTCCAGAGGCGGTGGCGCTCTTCACTTGTGAATGTGAAGACGCGTCCTGGTGCAGACTGTGGCAGTGACCATCAAATGCTGAGTGCATCCTTCAGGATTAAACTTAAGTCAAAGGGAAAACATAGCCGACCAGTCAGGTATGATGTCGCTCGTATTCCAGAGTCATTCACTGTCGAGGTGCAGAATAGGTTTTCAGCACTACTTCAAATTGATGAGCAAGAGCAAAAACCAGAGGAGCTATGGGAAGAGGTTGTCAAGGTTGTGAAGGAAACAGCTGAGGCACACATTCCAAAGTGGAAGAAAGTCAAGAAAAAATGGTTAACGGAGGATACACTGAATATTGCTAAAAGAAGAAGAAATGCAAAAGCAAGTGGGAACCAGATGGAGTGGAAAGAGCTTGACAAAGAGTATCACCGTAAAGCTGTAGATGAGCAGAGGAATTTCATGGAACATAAGTGTCTGGAAGCTGAAGAAGCACATCAGCGTGGGAACATGAGGGAAGTTTTTCACATTGTAAAAAATTAACACATAAATGGTCACCTAGAAGTGATGTAATAAATGACAAAAACGGAAGCACCTTGACGGAGGAAGCAGATATCAAGGCAAGATGAGGTTGAATATTGCAGTCATCTTTATCAAAGAAGGCCTGGGGATGAACTTTTTACAATGGGTGTGTCAGAAATGAAAGAGCCTTTACCCTGAAATCAGAAGTGGAGCAGGCGATTCGCCAGATAAACAATGGGAAGGCACTGGTGTGGATGATCTACCAATTGAGACTCTGGAAGGCAGCTGGTGAACCTGGCGTGGAGTTGCTATGGAGACTTTGTGTAAAGATATGAACCTGCGGGGAGTGGCCGACCGAGTGGTGTCGAGCAGTATTTTTACCTTTACAAAAAAGGAAATCTCAGGAATGCTCCAACCACGCGCACTATTAGCCTTATCGTTCAACGCTAGCAAAATTCTACTGAAGGTGATTGTCGGAAGATTAAAACAGAGATATAGAGAATTTATTCCTGAGGAACAAGCTGGATTTGTTGAGGGCCAAGGGACAAGGGAACAGATAGTCAACATAAGGTATCCTCATTGAAAAGTTCAGGAGTACAATTTACCGCTTTACATGTGTTTCATTGATTATTCTAAAGCGTTCGACTGCGTCAGTCACAGTCAATTATGGAGAACTATGATTGAGATGGGCTTTCCTCGGCATTTGGTTGCACTCATGCCAAGTATATGAAGACCAGCAGTCAGCAGTGAGACATCGCTTGTGATACCGAATGGTTCCAATATCGGGAGAGGGGTCAGACAGGGTTGCATCTTGTCACCATACCTATTTAACATCTATGCGGAACGGATAATGAGGGATGTGAAAGAGGAGTTCAACGGTGGTGTCCAGATAGGGGACTGAGACTAAATATCTGAGATTTGCAGATGACAAACACTCATCAGTAGCAGCAAGGAAGAACTGGTAGAGATGGTAAAATTGGTGAAAATGAAAAGCTCAGCAAAGGACCTTCTACTCAATGTCAGAGAAACAAAAATCATGGTAGTAGACAGGAACAGAGAGGATGCAAGTGACTTCATGGTTGATGGCGAGAAGATCGAAGAGGTGGATGAATTTGTTTACCTCGGTTCTACGATCACAAACACGGAGTACAGCGCACCGGAAATTAGGAGAAGACTGGCTATGGCGAGGGATGCAGTGCAGAAATTAACAAATATATGGAAGAGCAGCAGAATCGACTAAAACTGAACTGAGACTGCTTCGATCAACTGACTTTCCTATTGCTACATATGGAAGTGAGTCCTGATCCATGCAAAAGGCAGACAAGCAGAGAGTGGATGCTTTCGAGATGGTGGTGCTACAGGAGGATATTAAGGATTTCATGGACAGAAAGGCGAACCACATCTGGGTTCTTGAAAAAATTGGAGCTGAGCTCACAATTAGGAAAGACATCAGGAAAAAGAAGCTACGTTATTTTGGGTCACGCTATTCGACACGACGTTTAGATAAACAAGTGATCACAGGCAAAGTCAATGGAACACGAAGGAAGAGCCGCCCCCCTACATCCTGGCTCAAGGACATTACCAAATAACAGGGTTAAGTCTGGTGGAGGCAGTGAGGGCAGCAAACAAGACAGAAAGATGTGGCGGAGAATCGTGTGCACCCACAGCATCGCACCCTGCGACACCTGACTGAGAGAGAGAGATTAGTGAGAAATTGATTGCGACATTTCTGCAAAGTAATGGAGGTTAAAGGTAACCTGGACTAGTGTTCAATGTTGGAAATGTTTGCTCAGGAGCCACTTTGCACGAAACCGTTTCATCTCCAGTGCCATCTTTGTCGCTGACGTCTGGAGATAAATGACGGAAGACAATTTGCGCTTTACGAAACCATGACAAAGTCATCTCCAACTCCACTAGTAAACTAGACTTTCCCAGTCATACATATTTTAAACGGTATGAATATTTGCAACATTTTCTAACGTGCTATTCCATCGTCAACTGAAATTGCGGACAAATATTTCATTGAATTTTTTATAGGAGCTGAATTTATCAACATAAGCCATCACTTTAATACAAAGAAACAAACGCATAATAACTCTTAAATGTCAATTATCTTGCCAACTAGATAGCACTTAATAAAGAAAATAACGGCCCTGCAAGCAGGTGGCAAGTGCATTAATTAATTCGCAGCTTCCTTTACTGTTTATCTTTGATCCCTTTTTCGTCCACATTTATTTTTGCATTCTGCTGTTCTTTCATATTTATATTAGGTTTATGTAATAAAGTATGAATTCAAAATGTTTATTTAAGTGGCATAATACAAAATATTTCTTAATAACAAACACTTATTACAGTGATTTCTAACCATTCTAATAACAATAATATCATAGAAATAGAAATCTATCACCGGTATTCTAGATATGTATAGGATTAAATTTGAATTAAAATGTCATTAGAATGTTTTATTGCGTGATTTAAGGGTTGCTTTCATTGTAAAATTACTCATTTTACCAGCTGTATTTCACATTTTCGTAATATTGAAACGGCATGTGTACAGTGTAATTGTAGATGGCGTCTGATTTATGACGGCTCCCGAGTCGTCATAACTTTTGTCACTGGACTTGTCCATGATGTTAGGATGTTTGTCAGGCTTTCGTGCAAGTGGCCCCAGAGTTCCTTAATCCCTTGATTTCCAGGTGACAGCATTTAGCATAAGTACATGGATTAAAATGTTAATAGCAGACCTAAGGTACCTGTCAGCACAACATTAAGAAAAAAAGATCCTTTGAATAGATTCATAATGCGAAAGACATGATAGAGCAGCTCTAAACAAAACACTGAACACAGACAAACAACATGACTACCATGACGTTATGGGAGAAAAAACAGGTTGTTGCTTGGGAGAGATGCGGGGTAAATGTGGCATCAGGAAGTTGGGTTACTGTTGATGGTGTTGCTCCATCATCCGCGCACACTTCAGAGATCGTCTTATTCCAGTGATGCGCAAGAACGGCGCTCTCTTTGTCCGTACATTCCGTTTCATTCCGTTCCGCTACAACGATGCTTACATTCAGCAGAACTGCCGTCCCAGCTTCATTGGTCACTTTACAACTATACGTCCCGGAATGGTTAGACTGAGCTGCAGAAATGAATAAATTGACAGTACTTCTGTAAATGAGTCCCGAATGGCCATGACATAAGGAGGTATTGGAGTGTGGACAGAGGGACTGTAACCGGTTGCCATCGCCATCGTACCATTCAATAGATGCGTTCTTATTGGCGCTGAATGGACAAGGTATCTCTAACGATTCACCGGAACACACGAAGAAAGTTTCATTGAACATGACGTCAGTACACGGGG
This sequence comes from Eucidaris tribuloides, assembly GCA_001188425.1. Classification (NCBI taxonomy): domain Eukaryota; kingdom Metazoa; phylum Echinodermata; class Echinoidea; order Cidaroida; family Cidaridae; genus Eucidaris; species Eucidaris tribuloides. The sequence continues at coordinate 42,135 of JZLH01S0272659.1, forward strand.
CAGGAGGACAGATCAGTTCTTTGTCGGTGATGGGCCTGTCTTTCATATATGATGGAGATGCACAGATAACAGTCGGACCATCCTGGAAAGCATCCCATATCGCGATTTCATCCTGTAACCACTGAAGTTCACACGTGCACTTCCACGGGTTCCCCACTAAGTGGATGATGCCTTTCCCCAGTATTACGTTAGATAAAATATCGAAACCTGAGACTTGGATTTGATTTTGGTTTAAATTTAATGTGACAAGGAAATTTGTAGTGGTAAACGTACCAGACTCTATGAAATTTATACCGTTATATGCTAGGTCTATCACCACCAGCTTTGGGAACGAAATAAAGTCATCCTTGTGTAATTTCGTAATTTGATTCCTCCTCATCTTCAATGTTATCAAGTCAGACGAGTTAATCAAGCCTTCCCTTGGAATTGATCTAAACCTGTTGTTGTCGATATACAGTGAATGTAAACCGATAGCACGGATAAAGTATAAAGAGTCAAGTAAATTACCATTCAAGGACAAATGTGTTGCGGCAGGTAGTTTAATATTTTTGAAAAATTGTTTTTTACTTACGATCCCATCAGGAATATTATCAACATACACACGCTCTGTGTTAGAATTATTCAAAAGGGACGTTGATAGGTTAAAAGAAGGATTACCTCCGATATCAAGGACTCGAATATGATGTGAAGAAACAGAAAATATGTTCATTTTCAAACTCTCAAGCTTGTTGTTCCTCAAACATAACTGCAACCTGGCTTCTGACGGTAACGTCTGATCTTGGATTTGAACTATGACATTATGTGATAAGTTTAAGATCTGTAAATATACCATGTTAACAAATGTACCACTCTCAATGGAATCGATTTTATTGTCCGATAGATCGATACATCTTAATTCCCTTAATCTCCTAAATGTCATACTGGTAATATTGGTAACCCTATTCTTTTTCAGGTACAAATATTTTAGGTTCGTTAGATCAGAAATGAATTGCAATGATTGTATTTTATTTTCAGGGAGAAATACTCGAGTTGTCGTGACACTCGGAAATATTCCAAAGTTGATTGAGGCTATGTGGTTGTTATCGAGCAATACATTTGGAACGTTTTCAGGAATGGCCTTGTCCAACCGCAAAATTTGATTTCGTGACAGTCTTAAAGAGCCCAGGTTTTCAAAATTATTTAATTCCCCCTCTGATATATTACGGATAATGTTATCAGATAGGTTGATATCCCACGCACATCGAGCACTACTCACGTCAGATATCGAGGAAATGCTGTTCTTTTCGAGATGTAAAAAATCAAGATTGGGCATGTTAAGAAAGGCCCCATCTTCAATGACACTTATATTGTTGTCATTCAGAGAAAGTGTGTTGATGTTCTGGTGAGATAACGCATAAATGCATGTTATTCTGTTCTCATCGAGTAACAACTCCCAGAGAGCTGGAAACGTATCTATATCTTCATCAGTAAGGGTGGTGATTTTATTCTGTCTCAAATTTAAAAAGCGGAGAGCTGGGAGGAAAAGATTTGGGAACATTGTTAGTCGGTTATTGTTCAAATGAAAGCATTTTAGTTTCGGCAGATCATGAACGGAGTTTCTGTCAATAAAAGTGATGGCGTTGTTTGCTAGTGTAAGGAAGTACAGATTCGACATGTTAGTAATGGAAACCACGGTATGAATCTCGCATGAATACAGATATAAAACTTTGGTGAGAGATCCCGATATGTTAATGGAGTAGAATTGGTTCGAATACAAATTTACGACATATGAAATTTGTTTCATATAAGGGGGGAAATAAAAATGAATCTCACTGATTTTATTATGCCCCAGAAGTAGCGATTCAAGTGCGGGCATGTCAGACGCGTTGTTTATTGATGTGATTTGATTCTGTCTCAAGTCCAGTGATTTCATCGATATCGACCCTTGGAAATCATCGGCAGAAAATGATTGAACGTGGTTAAATTGGATGTTTAAACGCACCAATGATTTGAGATTTGTAAAGCTGTCGAGACTTGAAATTAGATTATGGGAAAGTATTAGCTCTGTCAAAGACGGTGTGGACCAGAAAACGTCCTTTGGTATGGACGCGATTCTATTGTAAGATAGATTCAAGACATGTAAGTTCGTCATGTTAGAGAGATCCTCTATGCTTCTGATCCTGTTTTCGTTCAACAGTAAAATTACAACACGTGTGGGAAAACGAAACATTCGTGAATTTAGTCACTCGATGTTATTTTTCTGCATCACAATTCCGTGGACTCCAGTCGTGAGGATACGTCGAAGTTGACATCTAACGTACGATAACTCCTGAAGCAGTGGCACGTGATGAACGAGTTGCGTCGCCGTTTCGTTGAGCGGGTTACCATCCAATCGAAGAGACGACAGCGTGGGCAGATTCCCGATTCCCGTTAAGTCTTTGAGGTCGTTATACTCAAGATGCAGTAACATCAGTTCGATTAACGAGCTGAAGGTACCATTGCCAATGCTGTGGATGCGGTTTCTCGTCAGAGTCAGTACTTCTAGGTGTGATACATTCTGCCAACAGAAAAAGGGAGAGAGATATGGGAGTTGGAGAGATAGATGTAACCAGTGGCGTATCTAAAGAGGACAGAGGGGGCACGTGCCCTGGGCGCCACTTAAAAGGGGCGCAGAAAACGCAAAAGAGAGAAAGAGAAAAGGGAGAAAAAGAAGAAAAATTATGTTCCTTAAGGATTATGCGCCCCATCCTTCCCAGTCCATGAGGTAAAATGCATTAGAAAAATTGTTTCCCGAGGTTAAAAATACCAAAATTTTCTCAAGCACGATCGTTCTGCTCCCTCGCATATTTTGTTTCACAATTTCTTAATTTCACACCCAAAATTGTGTTTTAAGAAAATGTTCAGAATGTTTACAAAATGGTTATTACAGTTGGCTTGCTTGATGCCATAAGTTTAACCAACCTCTTCTTAAATACTGCGCCGCAATATCCAATAAAATGTATGAAATAGCATTTTGCCAAGATTCAAGGTTTAAAAAAAAACTCTTGAATTTTGGTTGCCTTGCCAAATTTCACGAAAATGTTTTCTAATTTTGCGTCTCATATGAGGAAGTAATGAATTTCATTTATCAATCTTCTGGATTAAAAACAATATCGCTCGATTGCAGTGTTCCATTATAATTTTCCTATGGATCAAATGCACAAGAAATATGCGGTTTTGGGGTTATTGCAAAGACAATCTGCCGCTTAGTCGCTCTGCTCCCTCATGTTAACATTAATTCGTTCATGCGGAGGAAAGTGGGGGGGGGGGGAGGGGCACAAGTTCATTGTTTGCCCCGGACGCCATATTAGATACGCCATTGGATGTAACACATAAACACTGATAAATCAAGGGCGACGCCAGGGTAAAATCTTAGAAGGGGCGAAAAATCTGTCGGGGAAGAAGAAGATTACGTAAAAAAAAATACTAGCCAAACATTATCCGACAAGCGGGGCACGGGGGG